>CALYLW010000336.1:186704-308245 GCA_944989445.1 Ampullaceana balthica | reverse complement strand
CTACCGTTATATTTATATTATCTCATCAATGACTCTACCGTTATATTTATATTATCTCATCAATGACTCTACCGTTATATTTATATTATCTCATCAATGACTCTACCGTTATATTTATACTATCTCATCAATGACTCTACCGTTATATTTATATTATCTCATCAATGACCCTACCGTTATATTTATATTATCTCATCAATGACCCTACCGTTATCTGTATATCATTTCAGCGTTGGCAGTACCGACGTCCTACTCGGATGAGTTTTTAATTGCAGTTCAAGTCAAAGAAAAGACAAAAGGAAAACTGCCTCACAACGTTCTGCTACTCATATCAACGATATCAAGTCTCCGAGTAAAGGTAGTTTCCCTAACAGTAAATATGTATCAAGTAGATGGCTTCTTTGCTCTTTGTAAAAATATGTTTTCTTTGGAAGATATTCTTTATAATTTCACAAATCCTCGTTTAAAAGATTTATTTGAATTTTAAATGTGTTAAATATCGGAATATCTTTTTTGACATATCGATGTTATATAGACTTCAGTCAATTTTTCTTTGTTTGCTTTTACATTTATAAGTTGGAATTTAAAAAATGAAAGTTCACTAACCATGAATATAGTAAATATTTAATATTAAATCAAATAAAAAGATACAAACATTCCTGAAGAAATTTACAGAGGAATTTTTATTTTCACGTTTTTAAAATAAATTTGTATTATTGATGGTAATTTTAATGTTTTTTAAAATGTAAGAAGTTATACTTACCGTATATACTTGTTCTAAAGCCCACTTATTTTGGACAAAATCTAGGGGAAAATGTTTAGGTGTCGGCCTACGAGCGGGTCATAGGTGATTTATGCATGCACATTTACTATCAGTTTTGTTATTGTAGATCATCAAGGTCATTGTCTCCATTCTAACAGATTCGACTGCTCTACAAGAAGCTAAAAAATATTATGAAACATCTGCACTTACTTAATTTATTAATTTTATCTATTTTTGTGAATATTTAATAAATTGTTTTAAAAATTTTGTTTTCAAAAACGAATTTTCATGTACGCTTTTCGCAACTGTGTACCAAAGAAACAAAAAAAATACCGGTAACTCTTGGGGTCGGCTTACGAGCGGGTTACACACTTTCTATTCTATACTATTCTCTTCCAAAAAGAGGGGGGTCGGCTTATGGACGAACGGGCTATGGAACGATTATATACGGTTAGTAAGTAATTGTCTTTTTATACATGATAAAACATACACATTGAAAGAAATATACCGTACAGTCTGAGGTAAATTCCTTGACAAAGTCCTAAGTAAATTTACGTATTAATTCTCAGGGAAAGTCTCTGAATATTCTCGGATAAAGACCCAAATAACTTCTTGTCAATGATTCCCGTTAAAGCCACTGGTATAATGTCAGTACAAGTACCAGAAAATTCCCAGGCAATGTCCTAGCTAAATCCGGCCATTCCCAGGGAAGGTCCTAACTAAATCCTGCCATTCCCAGGGAAGGTCCTAGCTAAATCCTGCCATTCCCAGGGAAGGTCCTAGCTAAAGCCAAAACAAAATTCCCTGCTAATATCAAGGTAAAGTCAAAGTTTGCCGACTTTCCATTTGTCTCAATACCATCTAGGTTTCAATACCATCTAGGTTTCAATACCATCTAGGTTTCAATACCATCTAGGTTTCAATACCATCTAGGTTTCAATACCATCTAGGTTTCAATATCTTGCCCACGATGCTCCGGGACTGACATTCTTCATGGTTCGTTGACTGTGACAATGTACTCTACTGCTCAGTTTGTTATTGAAGACAAGTTCTTGTGAGTATCAAAAGTCACACCAGATTCGATAGTGTTTATCGGACGCATTATTTTAGGAAACAGGATTAATTTTACTTATAGTTTACAGCAAAACTAAATATCGCGTTTCTTATGTTTAATTGACACATTTTAATTTTTTTAATTTTATTTCTATAATCAATTTCGAAACAATATATTTTGGGGGATATAGTAGAATATAAATTTGTAAACGTCTACATTATTTATATTAAAACTACAAATGGTATAAAAACACAATCTAAACTCTTATTATTTTACTATAGTTTTTAGTCAAAGACTTTATATATATTTATTTAGTGCTGCGGAAATTAACGTTTAATGTATCGATTAATCGTTAAAAATTTTAACGATTAAATTATTTTTTAACGATTAATCGACCCACCCCTTACAAATTATTGGAAGTAAAAAAAGTAAATAAAAAAATATAAAAAATAGTGGCCGATAAATAATAACAAATTTCCTGACGAGTACACGAACATTTTTGTTTTAAACTAATGACTGACGGGAATGTTCAACATGTTGATAAAGTTTATTGTATCTGATGAAATACTGGGTTACATAATGGAGATGCAAGTTCCTGAAACCTCTACAATGGTGGAAACTTAATGAACACCGATATCCGATAATGGCATTCCTTGCCAAGACCGTTTTGCGCATACCAGTTACCTCAGTTCCATGTGAATGATTGTTCAGCTCGGCTAGTTATATAGTCAATTAGACCCGCTCATCACTTGAACTAAATAATTTCAACACAATTGTTTTTTTGCGTAGTTGTTTAAAGATGACATTTAAATGAGACATTCCAGTGTTATATATATTTTCAACAAGAACGTTTAATAAGTGTTACTTATGACATCATACATTTTAATTTTTGGCTTTAATTTAAGATATCCATTAATTAATCGTTAATTTTTACACTCAATTTTAGGATACGGCAAACAGTTATTTCTTCGTGTTCGGTTTTTTCATGAATTATGGTTTTAGCTGGGAAGGCCGATCCCTTAGTACAGACAAAGCATGGGGCAAGGAACCTATGAACTATTTAGTTCCAAGTTTCAGTCTTATATTAGCTGCTAGCAATCATTTTATTTAAAGGGGCTCTGGCTGGATAGGGCCCCAGTTTGAATGCAGCCAGGGGCCCCATGCAGTCTTAATCCTCACCCGGTTAACAGCCCTAATATTTATATATTAAACTGTTTTAAAATATTATTTTACTAGTTTCATTAATCCCTTATTATTTCTATTGAGGTCAAAATCTGAAAACGGCAGGCAGTGGTGCTTCTATGTGACGGGTACCAGTTCGTTTTCATTAAGTGTCCACGTCAAACAATCCAACGCTTCCATAACCAATTACCTGGCCATTCCAGTCAAAGCCTGGGGCAGGCATTATATTCTATTTAACTTAGAGTACGTTTTTGTTTTTGTACAATTATTTCTATTCATGTTGTAAATTTTAATTATAAAATGTATGTTTAAAAACGTTATGTCTTTACAATCTGAATACGTCTGCCGACAACGTTGATCAATACAAATCTTACTTAGCCCCTTTAAAATTGAAATCTCAAATTTGTTAAGAAGATCCAAGTCTTGATTTCAATGTCAAGACCTATAAACGTCACGGGGTGTCAAGTTGTGAATGTAAGACACATCGAAAGAAGTTTGGGAAATTGAAGTCCATGTTTAAATGCATTTTTTCGTAACAGCAGACAAATGTCATAATGCTCGCTTAGTGACAGACGATGGGTAACAGTTTGGTGTGACCATATAGTGTATATAATTATTTTAAGAAAATAATTTTTAAGCCTTACGTTTTCGTTCGCATAAACAAGAGCAATTTATTACTACCGGAGTTAATTTTTAAACATTATACTCAAAACAAGATACACAATCAGATTTTTTATGTCGAGCCTCTTTGGCTTAGGTAATAAAGTATGTTCTATAATTTATACATTTTTATATTCTATTTTAAATCCCTTTTGTCAGTCTGATCTGTAAAATGATTCACTAAAAGACCAAAATTTTGTTCCTGAAATGCTTGCCACATTTTCTTTTTTTTCTACCCCCCCCCCAATTTCAGATATAATCCTTCAGTTCAAATTTTGTCCAATGACAATGACAATTTGGTGACAATGAAGCTAACACTGTCAATCAACTCAAAGTTTGTAGTTGATGGCGTAGAGTATTACCAAAACGACTCGATACAATTTTGGCTCGACAGGTAAGTTGGGTCAATAACATCAGCATCGACAGGTGAGTTAGGTGAATAACGGTGCATCGTCAGGTGAGTTAGGTGAATAACGGTGCATCGACAGGTGAGTTAGGTGAATAACGGTGCATCGACAGTTGAGTTAGGTGAATAACGGTGCATCGACAGGTGAGTTAGGTGAATAACATGAGCATCGGCAGGTGAGTTAGGGTGAATAACGGTGCATCGACAGGTGAGTTAGGTGAATAACATGAGCATCGACAGGTAAGTTGGGTGAATAACGGTGCATCGACAGGTGAGTTAGGTGAATAACATGTGCAACCAGAGGCGTCACTAGGGTTGGTGTCACCCGGGGCGGTAGCTCTTGGTGTCATCATCGAATTGCCCCTTAAATCTCCTCGAGTCTGCCAAATACCGGGAACACACAGATTCTTTAGTAACGTTTGAAAATATAGATCAAATGTTTGTTACAAAGGCATTAGGAGAAAAGTTGAATTTAAAGTCGATAGGTAAAATATTGTAACATTTAAAAACAAAGAACTAAATAGAAAAAATGTTAATTTTAAATTTTTATTTTAACATAAAATTATTAATTTTAAGTAATACGGTTAAATAACTGTAATATTTTCAAATTTCACAAACTTGCATCTACATTGCGTTCCATTAAAATTTACAACAATTACATTACATTACCAAAATTAGATTATATTACCAACCATTACAGTACAACTTCAAATGAGGTAAGGTTGTAACCGTTCTGTTTTGGGTTTGCAAAATCAGCAACTATCAGAATAATATGTAATAATTCAAAATACAATGTCATTATAGTATATTTTAAAAAATCAGAATTTAGCTTTTCTGGCCTTTAAAACTGAAAACTTGTTAATTACGTCATCGAAATCTATTTCTTGTGCCGAATCACTCTCAATGGATAACATGGCAAGATCAGAAAGCCTTGACTGCCCCATTGTAGATCGCAAATAATTCTTTATAAGCTTTAGCTTTGAAAAACTCCTTTCACATGAAGCCACAGACACACAGATTGTAACAAATAATCGTAAACTCAATGTGAGATAGGGGAGAGATTCTATGAAGTCCCATTCAGCTACGAATTTCAAAACGTCAAGTACGGACCAGTCTTCAGCCTCTTTGAGATCGATCTCTGCTGCCTTCAGGTGCCTTCTCAGCCTTGGTATTTCTAATAAAAGCTCTTCCTCTGACAACTCATCATAGAAAGTGGACAACCTTGGAATGGACTTTAGTAATTCTTCTTCAGTGGCAGATATCAAGCTTTTGGCTTGAACAGCCTCAAACATGGTTGCTACTTCCTTGATTGCACTTGATCTGATCTGGAGTTCAGAATGGAAACGATCAATACACTCAAACATCGACCTTTTGTTTTCTTCTTGCAGAGTTAGTCCAGCATCTCTTTTTTCTCACCTGTCACCCTTTTCTTCAACCTGGGTCTGTTCTCTACTGAAAATTCCAAGTTGTTCTGATTTTAAAAGCGCGTGTTCAATTGCCTGCTCTACTAGATGATTGCGCTGATCGTACAGAAATAGTCTCAGCGTCTCTAGCTTCGTCACCACTTTGTCAAGTGTTAAGCCCTTAGTCTGAAGGTACAGCTGTGTAAGATTGACTTCCTCAAGTACATTACACCAAAAGTAGAGGTAGCACAGAAACGTGAAGTTGCAGACAGCAGGTAACATACATTGCGCTTTACCTCTTGTGTCTAAATTTTCATCTGAACCACAGAGAGCTTCAATTGCCGTCACACATTCATCGAATTTTTCTTTCACTGCTTTTACTGCAGCATGGTGAGAGCTCCAGCGTGTTGTTGATAGTCTTTTTAATGAGACTCCAGTGTTTTCCATTAAAACATCCCATCGATGAGTGGAAGCAGCGAAGAAAGAAAACATTGTCTCAAGAGTTCCAAAAAAAGTCACGCAAGAAGCATTATCAGCAAAAGAGTGTTGGCCGCACAGGTTAAGCGAATGATCCACACATCCATTAAAAATAGCTTTCCCGTTCTTCTTTTTTAAAATGGCCTGTACACCTCCATGGATTCCAGCCATACTCGCAGCATTATCGTAACCTTGAGCACGGCACATCATAATATCGAGTCCATCACTTTCCAGATTTTTAATAATTTCAGAACTAATGTCAACAGCTTTTTTCCCCTTTAAAGGGAAAAATCCCAGGAACACTTCTTTTACTTCCACTTTTCTATTGTGAATCTTCACATATCTTATCACTTGGGACATTTGATCAGTGTGTGATGTGTCAGGTGTGCTATCGAACATCATCCCAAAATACCTGGAAGATTTTATATCCATGACAAGCTTCTCTTTCACATGATTTGCTAGAACATGTATAAACTCATTCTGAGTTTTTGGTGCTAGATAAGATACCGATGCTTTGAGTTTACATGTGCTTTGCTTTAACCTCATTAGGTGCTCTTTCAGGACTGGATCATATTTAGATAGCATCTCAACCATTTCAAGAAAGTTTCCTTTATTAAATGAAGATTCATCTTCATTGTGGCCCCGGAATGGCAGATTTTGCTTGGCGAGAAACAATGTAATATCCAGCAACCTATGCAAGATGTCTCTCCACTTTTTCTTCTCAATGTCCATCATAACAATACTTTCGTCATCAATTGTTTTGTGCAGTCTAAACGCTGCTGCCAATGTTTTCCATTTTCCTAATTAGTTTTATGGTAGTTTGTGGAGACGTTTTATTATTGCCTGTTAACTGATATTTTATTTTATTAATAAGTTTTCGGTTTAAACGTATTTCATTGTATTTCTCAATTTCTTTCTAGATGAAAAAAATATGTGTCTTCTTTTTTTTCTGACATAAAATGGTACACAGTAAATTTTATGCTTTGGTGTCACCCCCTGATGGGTGTCACACGGGGATGGCCCGCCCCCCCCCGCACCCGCCTAGTGACGCCACTGTGCAATGACAGGTAAATTTGGTGAATAACATGTGCAACGACAGGTAAGTTTGGTTAAAAACATGTGCAACGACAGGTAAATTGGGTGAATATTATGAGCATCGGCAGGTGAGTTGGGTGAATAACATGTGCATCGACAGGTAAATTCGGTAAATAACAGGTGCATCGACAAGTCGGTTTGGTGAAAAACATGTGCATCCAAATAATACATCGTAGTTTAAAATATGTGCTGTACTTCATAGAATTTTATTTGGAAATTTTTGCCGTCTGCTGGATCAATCAAACTATTTTAAAAGTTAAAATTTAGTTGAATGGTACATTTAGGTTGATCCATAATCTATAGTGCATATTTTAGTAAAAATGTGTTTGGATAATTGATATAATTATTTTAATGAAACCAGTAACAATTTATTTTTATTAATATTGTTTTCATTGTTTTACAAATTATAATTGCAAGTTAAAAAGTGCGATGATGGTTGAGAGGAGTTGAAGGTAGAAAAACGAAAGACTAAATGGTTGATGTTTAATTTCGTTGATATCAATTTGTTTCTCTATCAGATTTGAAGCGTTATCAATATCAGAATGCACATCGGATCACTCGTTGCAGACGTCAATGTTCGGTAAACAGAAAGTGTGGCTCTTAGTGGAAGTTATATTCGTTATTGAAGAAATACATTTCTTCTGTCAAAAATATTTATTCATAGCTTTTTTAATACTTTAAATACAATTTTATGATTTATATAATTTAAAACATCAGCTGTAGTATATTTTGAAAAAAAATACGCAAACGGAGAAAAAAAGAAAACAAAATTAGTTTTTAATGCTGAAATGTATTTATTTATTTTTAAATCTTTGATCAATTAAAATGTATAATGACTTATATTATTATATATTTTGCATTCTTATTTTTTGTAGGCACAACTGTTAAAGGATATAAGCCCATAGGAGTTATAAGCGGCCATTGTGAATCTTTCGGCCCTTGTCCTAACTGTCCGCCGTCAGAAAAGGAATTTTATTCAGAAAATCTAACAGAAATAATTGGTGGTAGGTATGAGTGTTGATTTTCAGTTAATTTCTATAATTCAAATGGTTATTTATTACTACACAATCCATTTACCTTTTCAACATTTCTGCAAAATGCAATTGGTTTTCGAATGACATGTATCTACAGTTACAGGCCACTAAGATAAATGTAAAACTTTTCCATACAGAAATATTAAGTATAAAACACAGCAAATATGCTTTGATATGTTAAATAATGTAATTAATCTTATTAAATATTTCCGATCATTTAAACCGGTCTATTTTGTTGTGTTACAGACGAATCAATAGACTTAAATGTTGCATCAAGATTTCAGTATTTTCATTTAATAGTAACATGGAACATTTACTTTTACAAATACAACACTCTACAACTGTAAATATATAATATATTTTTTATTGTAAATTTCAGAAATGTTACCCTCCTTAGATGTTACTGGTACCCAGTTCGTGGTGTTTAGTTTCCCTATGAGCAATACAACAATAAGTCTTAACATCATCGCCTTTCATTATGCGTCCATCATAGGATTCACCCCACATGTACATCCACTCATATTTGTAGAAAAAGAACGAAACCTATTAATTACGGTGAGTGATTGTTTCATGTTATAATGAAACAAATAGGTTTGTGTGTTCTGCTGCAAAGCTTCATTTTGGGTTTGTTTTGTTTCGGTAAAAAATTAATAAACAAATAATAAAAATCGCTAACACATCCTTTTCGAAGTAATATTTACTTTATTTAAACTTTATATTCAAAGATTTGTCGTTAGAATAGGAAAATATATTATAAAATAATAATTAAGTTTCCTTAATGTTTTTGTTAATATATATTTTTTTTTCTCACTTTTTAAAGTTATATTTCAAATTTTCTAGAGCAGAACTTGTTGTAATAATTGCATTTTATTGGTCGTTTATTGCGAATGATTCTAATATTAATTAACGTGATGTTATTAACGTCATTGTAATTTCTTCTCCAAGAAAACTTTCTACCAAAATGTAAGGGTGTCCTCTAACTACCCTATAATGCTGATGGGTTATCATGATACAACTCACTTAGACAACAGAGGTACCATCAGTATGTCCATTATAGTCCCTGAAAACTTATATTGTGCCGCTTATTCCTGGAGGTGAGACATTTAAGTATTATGTTTTATTTAAAAATAAATTCCCATTAAATGATAATTTATCATATACAACTGCCTGGACATATCCTCACAAAAATGATTGTTTGAATATTTACACATGAAGTTTTGTGAGTTAACGGCAACTTAAAACCTTTGAGAATTAAGCCACGTTTTAATTTTAATTAAAATTGAGAGAAAAATAAGTGGATCATTTTCAAACCATGTCATTTAGAAGGAATTAATACATTACCATGGGCATCTCTAGAAACGCAGATAATTAACTATGCGATTCCGGTGACGGCTTTTGTACTAGAGCTAAGTCTTCCTGCATTAAAAAAAATAAATGTAATAATCATATACAACTAAAATGCAACCTTACTTTGGAAAGACATGTACTAGCTTCTGTATGAGGCCCATCCACAAACTAAACATACATAAATGGGAACACATTTTTAAAAAGGAGCAATATTCATAAATGAAGAATATTCAAAATTACAAGACGAGCACCATTCGATTAAAAAATCAAACCTAGAAACACTAGGGCATGGGTCTCCAAGCTAAGGCCCGAGGGCCGGATGCAGCCCTCAAGGCCCTCTCATCCGGCCCCTGGAGACCTTTTAATCTCCAAAAAAGATACTATTTTTACCTATAGTTTACCACAAAACTGTGTGAAGTTGGCCTCCAAAATGCTGTTTGACAGTTAATGTGGCCATCCCGCAGAAAAGTTTGGAGACCCCTGCACTAGAGGATAGCAGATTAAAGCGCAAAGTAGTATAAATACATAAGGAAATTAATTCTAACTTAGATTTTACAACACAAGGATAATCTAGATAGAAATGGAGATAAAACAATATTATTATTCGATATGCTAGAACAAACGCCTATTAATTCTCATTCTTCCCTTCTGGAATTCGTGTGTGTAAAAGGATGTTTTATCAAACCAGGAAATCTAATACACCATCCACATTAAAAACTCCAATAAAAATGTAAGATTAGACATAAACTATGGATAAGCGTAGAGCTCAATAATCATCTGTTTAGAAGGATCGTCTTTAATAGGTAAAGTTAAGATAATATAAGAGAAGAGAAGAGAAAAGGAGAGAAGAGAAGAAAGCAAGATATAAAAATTTGTTATTGGCGAAATTTACTGTTCATTTTCTTGACATTTTGTAAACAAAAGCGCAATTTTATGTCATTTATTCAAGAAAGGTTGATGTGGGTTACCAACAGTTTGTCGCTTTTGTAACAGACAGTCCCGACCATACGATGACACTACGACTCAACAACCAGCCAGTTGATAGTGTACACATGTGAGTTGATAGTGTACACATGTGAGTTGATAGTGTACACATGTAAGTTGATAGTGTACACATGTGAGTTGATAGTGTACACATGTAAGTTGATAGTGTACACATGTGAGTTGATAGTGTACACATGTGAGTTGATAGTGTACACATGTAAGTTGATAGTGTACACATGTGAGTTGATAGTGTACACATGTGAGTTGATAGTGTACACATGTGAGTTGATAGTGTACACATGTGAGTTGATAGTGTACACATGTGAGTTGATAGTGTACACATGTGAGTTGATAGTGTACACATGTGAGTTATGTGAAGAACCACAATCATGATTTTGCTATTTGATTTTTATATGAAGACAATTTTAATTTAGTAACAATAAAATGTTTTTCTTTAACATGAATCTACTATTTACATGTTCATTTTTTAAAAAAATATTTTAAAATCTACTACTGTAACCTTAAATTACAAATAAACACATTGCTGCATAATTTCCTTTCCAAACTCCTTCTTCAGTATGATACGCAAATTTGAAATGATTTAATGCTCTTATTGTAAGCAGTTGTTTTAAATAAATTATATTCGCAGCGTTCACAGAGATTATGACTTTGAGTTCCTGAGGCGAGAGATCGTCCACATTCAACTCTTTAATGACAGCTACTATGTCAGGTCCGTGGACACACACCCAGGGAATGAGATGAAACACTGGGGAGTATTCGGATGTTACATCTACGGGTACACGAAGCAGACAGCTTACATGAATACAGTTGGATATCAAGTAAAATAAGTGTAGAGTTAAATTTTTTATATGGTGGCTTCAAAGTTGATCTAAGTAACTGAAAATATTATCTTTCTCTCACTCACACCACACACCTGGGACCTTACACTAAGTTGGCACAGTTTGGTCTGACTTTACTGTCTCTCTCACCACACACCTGGGACCTTACACTAAGTTGACACAGTTTGGTATGACTTTACTGTCTCTCTCACCACACACCTGGGACCTTACACTAAGTTGACACAGTTTGGTCTGACTTTACTGTCTCTCTCACCACACACCTGGGACCTTACACTAAGTTGGCACAGTTTGGTCTGACTTTACTGACAACGAAATAAAACCCCAACTCAACATCATCAAATGAGAATATTTAGAAAATAATTTTCCCGTCCCATTCACACACACAAATACCAAAAAGCTTTTAACATTTATGAAAATATAGTCGGACCTCTCTAAGTCGAATTCAAAGGGACCCGAAATAAAATTCGACTTACGGAGATTTCGAGTTAAGGAAAATGGCGTAATAGGCGAAGATTAATCAAGAACAATGTTGATATTGAGAGGGGGTGGGGGTAACATCTAAATAAGGCTTGACAGGAAGGATAGGCGTTGTCTGATGTTTCATATGAAAGGAAGCAGTCTCAGCTTTGAAATACCGACACCACTGAGAATGCCCCTCCCCCCCCCCACACACACACTTTACTCGCTTCACAGTGGGATAGGGGGTTTAAGATTTTTCCTTTTACCCAAACGCCTTGGAAAATTCGAATAAGGAAGGCAAGAAGCCAAAAATCTTCGAGTTAAGGAGATATAAAATAGTTTTATAGAATTTGACCGGGACCTAACAATTATTTCGTTTTAGGGATGTTTTCGACTTAGGGAAGTTCGACTTAGCGAGGTCCGACTGTATAATTTGAAATAAATATATATTTTTATGGACAGCCTTGTTTTGTGATACAATATTTTAAGTTCTTAAAAATTACAAACACGTTTGAATTTTCTAAATTTGTAATTTTCCTTTTGAATAAAATAAAATGGCAAAGTATTTAATAATTTGAAATATTAGCTTGCCCGAACATCTTCATTCAAGTACAGTGTAAGAACAGACAGTAATGTTACATATAAAAACCATGTCATTTTGTCAAATGTTCCAGAGATGTGGATCTATAGCCTACCCGGGGGACGGTCTAGATAACGACTGTGACGGTTTGGTGGATGAAGATCATTATTTTTCAAATGGTCAGTTCCTTGTTTCATAAGCAATTCTTGAATGTATAAGTTTGTGCTGGGTTTGATTATGATCGTCAGAAGCTCAGCGACTGAGATGTGTCTGGCAACATAATTTTAAGTATTTCTATGCTCACAGGGAGACAGAATAATTATCAATTTTGGGGAATTTGTTTTTTAAAATATTTTAAAAATTAATATGAGTCATGAAAGCCTTTGCAAGATATATAACACTTTAAAATCATCAACAAAAAACTATAATGAAACAAAAGATGTAGATAAAAATATCGTAAACAAATTTAAGGTAATAACTACTGAAAAAAAATGCTTTGAAAAAATGACAAACGTTATCAACATAATCGATAGTAAAATTTTTTAATTGTTTCAGAATCGTCCTTTTATCGAGTCAAATTTACTGTAACATTTAAATGACATTCACTAAAGTGTAATGACCTTCACTAAAGTGTAATGACTTTCACTAAAGTGTAATGACCTTCACTAAAGTGTAATGACCTTCACTAAAGTGTAATGACCTTCACTAAAGTGGAGATAACTGTTAGTTTATTTTATAATTTCATCTAAATATTTGATAAATTAAAACATTCATAAATAATGTTTAACAATGTCAAAGAGGTAATCAAGCTGGTAGGCAGAATAAGTATACTGTGAGAAAAATCTAGAAGTTGCGGTTGTAGTGAAAAGAAAAAAAAATTCTTTTGAAGGTCTATTTCAGTAAATACTAGCTAAATATATGCAATGTGGCTATTTAATAAATCTATTTTTAGGGTCCGGTTTCGGCCATGACAATGAAGACCTCGCTAAACCAGCGCCAGGTTGGTAATTTGTGAATTCATTCTTTTTATGCAACTTTTTTGTCAACTATTTTGTTCGTGGAAAGTTTAAGAAAATGTTCCTAAATTTCCATAAAACCAACCGATGTAGAATTTCCAAAGCTAAAAGTGTTTAAGATACTAATATTAAATAGTTATTTTTAATTCTTACCTTCTTCTTTATCGTTAAAAAATAAGTTTTAAATGATTCATTTACTTGAAGATGTAACGAACTATTTTAGGAATATGATTCATGACACATACTGTTTATAGAAATATGATTCGTGACATGTCTAATTTCTAGGAATGTGATATATGACAAGTCTTTCCCATTGCTCTCCAGTTATAAAAGTTATAATTTCTGTTCACTATTTCAGTACACGGAGCGTGGGGCGTGTGGGGATATTGGATCTGTGACGAGGAAAACTATGTCAAATATGTTTACAGAAGAAGGTGCTTGTGAGCGTCAATTAATGTTATTTGTGGGGTGTGGATAGAGGTTGATATTAAATTTCCTTATGGCAACTCAGCAATACAACCAATATATGGAGTAAATATAAGCCCTTAGTCTAGAACCTTATAGGTCAGAGAAGATGTGTGTAGAAGTGACATTTTGTTACGGTCCACCCTACCAGTGTGTCATCTGGGACGAAACAAAAAGGTTTGGAAACAATAAAATAAAGTAAGCAAAGTTAGCGTACATTGACTTTTAGTGCTGAAACTAGGGCTGAAATAGTGAAGATAATAAACAAAAAATAAAATTAAAAATCTGATTCCTAATGCATTTTTTTTCAAGATTGTTCAGGTACAAAGAGACACATTTCAAATTTGTATCAAAACCTTTATGTGTAACACGTGAAAATAACGTGTTTCGTTAGTCCTAATAAAACAAAGGCATAATGTGTTAATTCTGTATTGCAGGAGGTGCAATAATCCAACTCCAGCACACGAAGGCAGACAGTGTATAGGTGATTACGACCAATCAACGTCTGTTGTATGTCACAGAGACGCGCCTGGGCATTCGGTGAAATCTTTTCATAGAGAATTGAGCAGAAGTCAAATTAGCGAAGGTAGATCTCTTAATATAAAAAAAAACAACATAGTATTAACTTAAGTCTGGGGTGAGCCAATTCGGCTTGCAGGCAACATGCAGACAACAAGTCTGCAATAGATTCAAAGGACATTAATAAAATCACGTTGAGTCGAGATGCTAATGTCTTTTGTGTGGCTGAGATTTACGGTAAGTTCCTGGGACATTTCATGGCTCACCGATAAGAATAGTAGTTGAAATGTGTTTTTTAATGAGAGTTGTGTTAAGAATGGGAGATTCATTTTTTTAAAAATTCAATACTAAATATATTCACTTGTTTTAAAATAATATGTATCGTTTTAGTTTGATTGTTATACACAGATTTGTTCAGCTCTGTCTACTTCATAATTTTGTAAATAAAACTAATAATAATGAATAAAACTAATGATATCACTGGATCGATAGCATGTTGATTGCATCTTCAAGTCTACTAATGTCTGTCTAGTCATCACGTTAATTCAATATTTTTGTTTTCCGCCTCAATGCCAGCACACGTTCCTGCACATCATATAAGAAAGTACGCATTCATTATCTTTATGTCCCTGGTGCATCCACTGTCCATCCTGATTCTTTTATACTTCAAGTAAGTTTATCAATCACTTAGGTATTAACACTTTTGTTTCCATTCATCCAACGTAATTCTGTAATTTCTTTACACTATACGGGATTAATCTAAAAAACATAACCTTTTTAACTGTAGCCGTTCTTATTGAATGATAATTTTGTCAGCTAGTTTCATACTTTAGTGTCCAAAATTTTACAGAGATAAATCAAAGTCGAGTACACGAGCAAAGGCTTCATCACTAAATTCCAGTGATTCTAACTACGTTTCTCCAAATTCTCGTCCTGGCGCCATTAGCCCCATCAGCTCTGGGAAAGATCCTTAATTGTGAGTCAGGTCTAGCAATGTTCAAGTTTGCTTATAACGAACATAGAATAGAATATTTCTTTTATTTACAATGACCTGTTCTACAATCATTACTGTTTAATAAAATTCCTGAAAAGTGTAGTCTTTATTTGTTAACATATTTGTTGGAAATATATATAAATGTGATTTTCATGTTACAAATCTAGACTATTCAACGAGTATAAGAAAATGGTCATGTTGTTAAGAATAAAAGGAATACGTTATGTTCTTTTGTAAAGAAAGTTGTGCTTCATGCTTCATTTCTTGAGGCAAGGATAAAATCATTTTACAACTTTGATGATGTTAGATCAAACAGGTGTTTAGTTGTTAGGCTGATTGCAGAGGTGTGTCTCGCTAATATTTTTATCTTATAAGTTGTATTTTGGAGATTTCTTTTTTAATGAACGGACTTATCATGATAATAAAGACCTAGTTACACGACTGGATATGATATTTAAGGTCACGTTAAATATAATCTTATTTTAAAAAATCAATTTTACATCAAGCCAAATAAGAATATGATTTTATAACTTTAATGGAGATAAAGTCATAAAAAACATTTTATTTACATCTTAAACTATTGCTGTACTTATTTATTGGTTACATTATATTGGTGTAATATTACCAATTCGCCCCCTGGTAGTGACTTGTTTTTCCAATCGAAGTTTTTCATATTTAAATTTGCGTTCAGCAACAGTTACAAGTGTCTGCACTAAAATGTGTTCATATAAATGTATGTTCATAATAAAAGGGTGAGACTGCTATCAGGCTTTAAGATAAATAAATATATTCCATTCGTCGTTCATGAAATGCTCTTTGCCGAAACGTAAGTTGTTCTGTGAAGTCTCGTCAGGCCTACACCATGTTTTATTAACATATTTATTTATTTATGTTCTCAATAGAAGTCATGGTTTTGCAATTTCATTAAATTGTGTTTATTTCAAGATCTATTTCAACGGTGGCCAAACTGCGGCTCGCGAACCGCATGCGGCTCTTCTGTGTTCACATTTTGGCTCCCGAACAATTTTTGAAATTAAACATTTTCTTTAGAAACATAACATGTATTATTAAAATAAGTGAATTTTAAAAAAAATCTCCACCGAAACAAATGGTTGAAAATAAATAATTTTGTATGTATCTGCATTAAGTAAAAGCAAGCTTGCCGAGTTAAAGTTTGGAATGTGTCAGATGTAGAAGACACTACTTTCTACTTTTAGCACATTTCACAGGCAAGTTATGCCATCGCTTTGATTATTGCTCGTGCTAAACGACTTTTCTCTGACAGAACTTGGCACCATAACTACTAGCTAACCAGATATTAAGAAACCTGCGAGTCAAAAGGCTTCTCAGCAGAATCATAACATTTAATGTTGACTATAATTGAGTCTATATGCAGTGTGTTTCTATTAATTAAATTTACATATGTGTGACTACTTAGTTTGTGACTAAAAAATATTTTCTGCTTCTTCATGCGAGATTCTACATTCCTCACTGCAGCTGGGCCTCATTCTTTAAAAAAAAATTTTTGTTTATTTTATTACCATTAGAGTTGGCACATATCTGGCTCTTCTGGTGGAATGTAAAAAAAAACCAACAGGGAGAAAAGCATGCAAACGAATGTTTATTTGGTCCGAAAATTGTGACCGAGTAATCCCTTTTAATCATGCATAGAAAAATGTGACCTAAAAATCCCTTTTAAACATACATATAATAATGTGACCTAAAATCCCTTTTAAACATACATATAATAATGTGACCGAATAATCCCTTTTAATCATACAGAGAAATATGTGACCGAATAATGCCTTTTAATCATACATAGAAAAATGTGACCAAATAATCCCTTTTAATAATACATAGTAAATGAAATTTTTGAGCTCTTTTGTGACTGTTTGAACAGTTTGAAGTTACCTTCAATAAATTAGTTTAAGTTTTTAAAATAAGCATCGATCCTCAATTTACTCTAAGCAAAGGTTTTCTTAAATATTATAATTATCTTCTTTTTTTTATTTCAGGTTTAGGGGGCGCGATGGTCTAAGTGGTAGCGCACTGGACCATCGATCCGAGGCAGATCCCGAGTCCCAGGTACTGGCAAGGCCCCCGGGGCATTCCCCTGCTCGTTAGTAGGGGCTAAAATCTTGTGAACGCTACATCACTTGCCCCATAGTCCACCATGGACTGGAAAGGGGGGTCATTCATTTTCAGGTTCTCAAAACATCTTGGTGTATTAATTGCATTCTCAGACAAGCAATATTTATTTGTAATGTCTCCTTCTAACTCTAACCCTAACCCTAACAACGCCTTGGTGTATTCATTACATTTTCGAATAAGCAGTTTGTAGTCTCCACTTCTTTTAATATCTGCCCACATGTAAACAATTTTTCCCCAAGCTTTGTTTCCAGCTCAATTCACTTTAATGGTCAAGTTAAGATTTAAATACGATGATAATTCAAGGCAATGCAAAAATTTGTTTTACTAAAACTCAATCACACTTACAAGCCTTTTATTTTTAAAAAATCAAAGAAAAGTCCAGAAAATATATTTGTATTTCTATTTCTATGTCAATGTCAGAGACTGTTTGTTATGGTGGAGTAACTATAATAGTGGGCACATTACGAAGACTGAATTTCTCTGGCCTGCAATACACAATAGTCTTTTTCAATGTAGTACAACGCTGAGTTGAAACAACTGAAATTGAAAATATAATTTACGAATTTTAACAACACGATATACCGGGTTTTAATCATAAAACTAATCTAATCTAGAACTTGAAAAAAATTGATCCTAAATCACGTGATTAAGTACGGATAAATAAGCGAACAAAGATTTCGAGACTTCAAATGTTTTTAACACTGCACAGAACCAATATTTTTTTTTAAAAAAATAGTCAGGATTGCAGCTTTTACAGAAATTTTCGGACAAAATTTCTGTCATAATTCATTCGTAAGAATTTCCTTAATTAAAACAAGATGTATTCGCTTCAATGTAAACAGATTACATGTAATATAAAAGGCAAACACTTTGCTCATTTTGATGACGGTTTACATATGATCTGTAGAAATAGTTTCTGTGTTCGTTTGATTAGGGGCCGTCCATAAATGACGTAACGCACCTGGGGGGGGGGAGGGGTCACACTTTTGTGACGATGCGTGACGAGGGGGAGGGAGGGGGGTTGAAGAAATGTGACGTTACATCAAAAGGGTAACTGTAAATAAAACTTCCACTGAAATATTTGGTCGCTTACAATTTATTTAATGTCTTTTGTTGTTGTTGTTTTTGTTTTTTTAAATCAGTGCTTCTCAATCTGCCGGGCGGTAGGCAATCAGACGCTGGTTGGCGTAAGCTATCAAGACACGAAAATTAAATCGAATTTTAATCCTTAAGTTTGAGAACCCCCAAGATAACGTATGAAATTGTTGCCCTGCTTCGTTTGATGTTGACATCAAAGCTTTTGTGATGTAACCGCAGCTCCGCTTGGTGCTCTCACGGCTGGCGACTTGTATGCCCGTTACCCCAAAATATACAAGTTTATGTGTGCGTTACGCCCACCCCCAAAACTCCCAGACTCTAGGTCCTGCTCACATGAATCGGGGATTTGGTGGAGCGTCGTTTGCCCCCCCCCTCCCACGAAAATGCTACTGGTGAGTTTTACAAGCATGACCAAGTGTCTAAGAATGATCTAAATAGGATTATGTGTAGATATTTTAATACGTCAAAACGACACGGAATATCATTTTTCTTTTTTAAAAAAGGGGAGGGGAGCGATCTATTTGTTAGAATTATAAACGTTTTAAGTTTGATATAATTGTTCGATTGATTTGTGGTCAAACGCCCTCGGCCATTCTAGATATAATGATAAATGAGCCCATTTAAAATTAGTCAATTATTCGTTAACTTTATTGAATGCATCAAATTCTTGACATCGTAATTTGAGAGGAGCACAAAACAACTTTTCTTCTTAGCTCAGTTTTTAAGACATTAATTTTAAACATCACAGAAGTTATACTTCATAAAGTTAAGTCATGTGGATTAAGATTAGTCCTATTGTCACTCGTGTCAATATAAATGAAAGTAGGGTGGATTTAGGTGTCTTCGTATAGTGCGTAGGTAAAAATCTACATAGTTGTCTAATTTCTAAAAAATGCATTTTCTGGAAGGAACCGGTTCAATAATGGGCAAATTTCCAAGCGTACACGTACACAAGACGTATTTTAATATATCTAGTGGATTTTAGATGATGTTATATGTCCCAAATGAGTCTGCGTTACCCCCAAGAATTCCCTTTTGACCCCTTTAACGGCCTTATACTATGATCTGAGTTATACTATTGTCTTACGTTTCAGTTTTAAAAAAATGTCTACAACAATAACTAATTGAAAAATTAAACGTCTTTTATTTGATTCAAACAGGCAAAAAATTGAAAAAAATTTAAAATATTTAAAATTAATTCAAATATTTAAAACACTATATATTTTAGAAAAAAAAACACTCCGAGATTCGAAATACCATTAGAATGTTTCAAACATCACTGTAACTGTAACAGTATGTAAATATAAACTAACCAGAATCTTCTTGACAAGTTTCAACATCATGATGAGCCGATACACCACTGTTAGTTTTACTTGTTTTCTTCTTTCTGTTGTATAGAGATGGGTAGTGTATAGTATTGACATGGATAACGTTTACTATTGATATGGATAATGTTTACCATTGATATCGATGGTGTTTACTATTGACATATATAGTGTTTAATATTGATATGGATAATGCCTACTATTGATATTGATGGTAAGAGATTTGAAATAGAAAATGAAATCAAACAAATTTATTTCATGTTATTATAGAACTAATACAATTTACGTGTTTGCTGAGCATTTTTATTTCTATAAAAAAGAATTCAAATATTAAATTTTAATTCATTCAACTATGAAAATTACTTTTAAATTTTGTTATCTTTTCCTTACTACAAATATTAAAGAATAAAGTATATTAAATTTTACATAGCTTTGTGATAGTAATCAAACTTTAAACTTTCCGTTATCGACGAACAATTTAGAGCTTTCTTTGTGCAGATCTTTTGTTTTTAGTCTAAGTGTTAAAGTCACTTACCGAAAATTTACTTTAATTAACAAGAAAATTCCAAGAACGATAATCACAGCTAAAAAACTACAAAACGTAAGGAATTTGATGAATTTGACGTCATGGTAGACATTATGACCTAAAAGTAAAACACAAATCCATTTTGAAGTAGCAACCTATTTTGAGACAAAATTGTATTTAACAGCAGAGAGGAAATTGTGAGTGTAGCATTAGATTAAATTTAATTTATTCAGATTTAAACTTTGTAGCAGCAGTAGTTATTGTGTAATAATGTATGATGTTATATTTGGTTAACATCAATGTTGTTAATGTTTTCGATTTATAAAAAGCAAATGAACGGTGGCTAAATTTGTTCCACTTTGTAAATGTATGTTATAAAAGAAAAAAATATTTTTAAAAATATTTATTTAAATCAAAATTGGTATACAACAATTTACCGTCTGATCTGTGATATAGAGTTTTGTTGTCCTCTGAGTAAAGACATATTTCTTGTGTGTTGTTTCCATTACATAATGTGTTTTTGGTAGTATAGTCTTGACCTGGTGATATGAGTTAACATGACAAGTCATTTCAGATAAAAAAAAATTACTGAGAGAAGACAGGGTAAATTTATAATAATAGGGTTAGACCTTAAAGCAATGAAATGAGGCAACAATATCTGCTTTAAAATTTAACAAATAATAATAATATAATGTGCTGTAGATACTATAGAAACATGCACTTTAAAATAATACAAGTTTACATTTAAAGAGTGTCGTAATAACAATTCATGTATATAAATTAAAATAATATGATACTATCTAGTCTAAAACATTGATATCTAATTAAAAAATATATACTATCTAGTCTAAAAGATTTGAATCTCTAATTAAAAATCCTACAGTAAAATATTGTCTAAAACATTAATATCTATTTAAAATATCGTGGTACTATCTAGTCTAAAACATTAATATGTACAATACATACTCTGGTACTATCTAGTTTTAAACATTAATATCTATTTAAATTATCGTGGTACAATCTTGTATAAAACAAATAAAAAACGAGCCGATGTTATAATGACGCTCCTTCATGCCATCCTTGCATTAGAGCAAACAATATTCAAGGGAAATGATTCAAACAAAACAAACTTACAGTTCAAATTGCTTAAGTGAGTTATAGAATTCCTAGCCATACATTAAGTTTAAAAAACAAAAAGATCAAGACCTAAATAAAATATTTTACTATTGCAAATTCCTTTGATTAACATCCCTGAAATTATCGTATTTTATCTTTAAGAGAAAATATGAATATTTTGTTCACATCTATGTCTCAAATAACATGTACCAGTGAATATGTCTGTAGCATCCAAGTATTCTACACTGTTCATCGAGCCTTTACATTGTACTATAGATTCTTTGTTCGCTGAAAATAAAATATAATATGGAAATATTTAATATTATAAATAAATATTTAATATAAAAGTTAATATTTATATCTTTGCATGTTATTAAGCTAAGACAAAATTATCAAACTAAACCAATCTAAAGGTAGTGCAAAATAACGACTGATTAAAAATTAAGTTTGCTTTATCTTATCTTGTAATTTGTTGTTAATTTTTTAAAAACTTTTTTTTTCACAAATCGCTAAATGTATTATTATTTTGACATTATTAACTACTTACCTGCGACTTCTATCCATACAAGTCCTTTATAAATATTAATCTCAATAGTAAAAAATGTTCCCCAAACGTCCCATGTCTCACTAGGCAGCCTGTAAATGATGGTAGCGTTTAAAATTGTTTAAATGTAAACATTTGATTTTTATTTTAAATAAAGCTGCACTTTCGACATGACAATTAACCTGACATTTTTTAAATAGATTATTTTAAATTAGGGCTGTGGAAATTAATGATTATTTAATTGATAAATTGTTAAAAAAATGTAATCGATTAAAATTAATTTGATCGATTAAAATTCGATCAAAATTTAAGAAAATATGTCTAATATTTTTTTTTCAAATTTCATAATTTTTTTTGGTATTTACATACCTTTCCTTCGTATTAGTATTGCTTATTTAGACGTGCATACGTAAACCCAAAGTTTTTCTTTCTTATTTCTTGCATAGCAGAACGAATTTGCTGTTTTACGTCACAAAATTTGTGAGCCATGGAATTACCGCGACTTAACCGATTTCGCGCAATAATGAATCGTGACTTAACGGGATCTGTATATGCTTTATACAAATATAATTAATCGAATATAATTGATTAATCGATTAAATTTTTTCCCGATTAAGCGAACACATTTTTTGTAATCAGTATCAGCCCTATTTTAAATATTTGTTAAGACGAAATTAGCATTCCGATTTGCATAAAAGTCCATCACGCTCTGATATATTTTATAATATTTATAATATATATCAATATACATAATTCCCGTTGTCTGTATGCATGGATGTAATTGTTAGGTGGCGCTGCGAAATTTGTAATGCTGTTGGGTGGCGCTGCGATCGATTTTGTTTTATAGTGCTTCACCAAAAATAACACTTTTCGAACGTTCCGCATAAAATTGTTCAATATGATAGTAAATGAATCAAATAAAAATAAATAAAATATGATAGTTCTGTATTACGTTATTTTTTAATCTGATGTGTATTTATTTTGAAAACTTCCGTCATTTATGACGGGTGATACACTAGTAGTATAATAATATATTATGATTTCTGATCAATTAAAAAAAAACACGCTAAACTGACTTCTTTCCGACTATTGCAATTCGTCATTAAAGAATAAGTATGTTTACAGGGTTGTGCTCTAATGTAAACCAAAGAAGACTGACCTGTCCTGTGTTAAGTATCTATAATTAGTGTGGTCAATCGTTATATTCATATATCCCAAGCAAAGGGAGGGTAATTGTCTTGAGAAGTTTTTGCAATCACTACTAGATCCAAACTCCGCGTGCAGCAAAGAGACTTTCATCTTCTCGTTATTTCCGTCTATTTCACAACAACTGGTCTTGTGTGTACCGTTGGATTCCAAGACCAGGTAATATTGAGGTGACTTAAGGCTCATTACACGTCTCCTGAAGTGGGACGTCATGCTAATGACGAACTGGTCGTTGAGCCCTCAAATTGAATAAAGTTCTTGAAATAAGTAAAACATACTCCGTCCAAATAAAATTGATTTATATTTCATCTTTCTTGTTTGTTTTTTTGTTGTTGTTATTTTTCTCTGGATTTTTTTGGTTGTTTTTTTGTTATTGTTGTTGTTTTGTTTTTTTTCTCTCTACAATATGTGAACATTAAGCACATGAAATTATCTATTTTGAATCTATCTACTCACATTTATAATGTGAAGGATTATCAACACATTGGGCCATATATACAAACTTATATATATGCAAATTTTACTTTGATCGATATTAGATACATTATGTCTCTTAAAGTAGGACGCAATAATCTTCTGAGATGAGCGTCTGTAATAGCAAAGATAAGATCAGATAAGATAGATAACACGGTCCAACATTCATAGAGTGAATGCGTTAAAACTCCAGAGCGCCTAAAAGTATTTGTCAAATAATACATTCAAGAAATCAAACAAGTGCTGAGCCCCATGTCAGTTCACCGTCCACACAACATTGACCGTTTGAAGTATAATCATATTCTAATATCTAAACCCTCT
Source organism: Ampullaceana balthica (assembly GCA_944989445.1). Lineage (NCBI taxonomy): Eukaryota > Metazoa > Mollusca > Gastropoda > Lymnaeidae > Ampullaceana > Ampullaceana balthica. The sequence continues at coordinate 284,186 of CALYLW010000336.1, read as the reverse complement.
CTGCTCATGAAATATTTTTCTAGAGATTTAATGAAGACTTTCTGGGTGAAGAGAAAGAAATAGAAGTTGTGTTGACTTACTGATGGGCTTGCACTCATAGTTGACGTCAATAACATTAGCTACTAATCCTTGCACATGACAGGTCACAGATCTATTCTCTCTCATACTTGAAGACAGTAGACATCGATTCTTCCCATTGCAATTACTTCTAAAAGTCTGCATCTCAAGACTTGACGAATTGAGAAGTTTGAAACAGGTTTGTTTTTCCTTTAAAAAATAAATGTTTAAATCTCGCGCATGGAGAAACAAAAATTTTTTTAAAAATAATATAGCATGACAATTACGGGTTTGGGGGTGGTTGATGCCTGAAATATTTACTAGAGCCGATTGCATCTTATGGCATCGACTTATTTTTAACTGTAATATAATTTATCATTTTTATTTAAGTAAAATGACGACTCGGAGATGTTACAATGTTCCATCTATTCCATGATCAATTATTGCATATTTTCATTAAAAAGTTCAGGTTATTCTAAAGCAACGGTGGCTAAACCGTGGCTCGCGAGCCGATGGCGGCTCCTCTTTGATCACATTGCGGCCCGCGTACAATTTATGAAATATATGATACAAGAATTACTGGAAAATTTCCAAGCCAGGTTTAATGACCCAGAGTGCGTCAATGCGGTTCTCAACAATTTTTAAATATTTTAAAATGGCTCTCAGTTACTACAAGTCTGACCACCCTTGTTCTTAAGTGTACCTTGAATCGGTAAATGACAGTGTTCACTAATACTCCTTCCCCTCTGCCATTCAACTGACACGCCTCTGCCTTGCCCATTGATGGAATAGTTGAGACGTTGGAATCTAATAAATCTGATGTCATCCAGAATGCATAATTGGCTGGGAATGCTGCAATATAGTTAAACTATTTTAACAATATTTATTTGTATGTGTTTTGTCTTACACCATATAATTATATTAAAAATACTAACAATATATTCCGAAATATCAGATTGTATAGCCGACGTATATGTAGTAAATAATTGGAAATGCTGGAACTGTTTAATTATAGATATTAATAATTCATAAAATATAATTTAATGGAAAATTGTTTATGTTACATTAACGAAAATAACATACACCTCAAATGATAGCTTTTATTATCTTTCAATATAAATAAATAGTAAATGCCCGAAAAAACGTAATACCTGATAATACAAGGCTAAATCTTACAAGACCATTCATTGTCTTAAATGACGATTTGCTGAAAACTTTCTGTGTTTCAACATTCGAATCTCTGAGGGAAATAAGACCTTAAATAAGTAACTTCCTAATACAAACGTAATGATTCGAAAACAAAAATTCAAAGAGACAAATTCTCCAAAAACATTGATGCATCCTTATATTAATGTCGTGGCTTCATACTGCATTTGACAAACTACACTGCTTATTATATTTCTAGGATATATTATCATTGGTTGAAAATCTGGATTGTCATCTATACTAATGAAATTTTTTGATAAAACTGAGCTGAGTATAATAATTCACTTTTATATCAATTGGAATGTATCAAACGTTTTCAAAATATGTTAAACATTTGCTTTTAGCAAAACAAGATCACGATTATTGCTCAGCCTGATTACAATATTATTTAACAAATTATCTAAACTCTATTTAAAAAACTAATTTAAGCAGTTTTCTTTTACTGGAAACCATACTCTTTACTCAGACATAGAAACAGGAAGCTTAAAGACTATGTGAGTTAGCTATTGAAACGACTTAGTCATATGTCAGACTCCTTCATTGTATTTATACCCTAGTGTGTATTCTACTTATGCACTTATTTACGAGTATGTGTATTTTTTAAAATTTAAATGTTGTTGTTTAAATAAAGTTCTATAAAGCTCTTTAGCAAAGCTAATTTGATAACAATAAAGTTTTTTTTTAATTGAGGTAAATCTATAACAGCAACTATAAAACTTAGGTTGAAAGAAGATCGGTAACGTCGTTCGCGTAAAAGATATGACGATTAATTACTTAATCACCCGAAAGAATATTTAACTAGTTTCACATTCAGTAATAATCTTAACATTTTTAAAATAATTAAAACATAATTAATTAATATACTAGAAATTTTTCTAATATTACCAAACGCTATCTGACCTTTTAAAGTTTTTCACTATGACAATCTTTCACAAAAAAATGCTTAAGTTCAGCTTAACTGAAAGCGTCTTGTTAAACTTATGTTCATAGGGGAAGTAAATTGCTAAGTCACAAGTAATGATCTTTAGTTCAATACTTATCTAGAAAAAAAAGTTTCCTGACCTAATTAGCTATACTGTATCGCATTGGAGTCTATTAAGAACAGGCAAACAAAATAATATAAGTGACATTCCTGGTGTTTTGTTATATATTCGCTTAAAAATGTAATAAAATATATACAATAAATTACCTACTGATTGTACTCGGCAAAGGAAGTTTTGTGCAACACGAGAAATGGTCCCCGTAATATTCTAGAGCAATTTTCTAAAATTTTTAGAAAAGCGTTAGAGCGTAGTCTTATGTTCCAATCACTTTCCATATATGGAAGAGGCATTGCCTAAAACGTTTCTTTAGTTTTCAAGGAAGTTGTTTGACAATCTAAATATTGGCTGAAATGATTAGGGCACAAAAAGACAATACAGCGGTGACTGACAAGTTCTACAAATTTAAATTGACTCTTGTTTGTTTTTTACAAACTTTCAATTTTCGGAACAAATTCTTTATGTCAACAAAATCTAGAGTGAACTTTGTTTTTATAAATCTATAGATGATAAAGAAAATAATTTTTTGTCAAGGATAGAGCAAAGACGACTACCCTTCATAGAACTACATTCAATTGGAAAATGCTGGATATGAAAAAGGGTGTATTAGAACATCATATGTGATTTTATGATACAAAAGGCTAAAAAGCAAACATACTTCTATACAATATCGTTTTTATCATAATGGGTTAGATACACACAAGATTAAATTGTATCTTTAATTTCTACTGCCATGTTCAGGTTTCTATTACGTCAATGAAATAATTTAAAAACCACACAAAAACCTTTGGGTTTATAAAAGAAAAACGTTTACAGGTGTAAAAAGAATATAAAACTAAAATGCTACCTTACTTTGGTGAGACATGTACTAGAATAATCATCTGCTGTATGGGACCCATCCACCAAAGAAAACATAAATTAACTTGAACAAACTCAAAAAAGATCTGCCATTCATTCATTGCTGGAGAATACTCAAAATTGACAAGAGTAACACCATTAGTTAAATCAGTAAACCTAGAAACACTAGAGGATAAAAGAACGAAGAGCATATTAGTGATAATTCATATGGCAATTAATTCTAACTTGGAAATAGAACACAATAATAATATAATACAACCTCAGATAGACACAGAGATAAAAACACTTTGCTCTATACTTACAGGAAAAAACAAAAATTCTCGTTCTTCTCGTCTTGAATCTGACGTGGAAAGGGTTGCCGGGAAAGCCACATCACTATCAGCATTTAAAGCTCTAATAAAAATGTAATACTAAACTTAATTGATGTATAAGCGAAGGATGCAATAATCTTAAGTATAGAAAAAGTGGCTGTAACAGATAAGAAAGATTAGGCTTATAATTCCTTTTAATATTACTTGTTTTATTATAACTATTAGTTTCATTATTGTTATTACTATTTTTATTGTTACTTTTTTATTTTATAACTATTATTTTAATTATTAATAATATTATTATTTATTATTAATTATTATTATTATTACTATTGCCTTTTATTATCATCCTTGAAATCTGAAGCTATCTCTAAGAGATAAGTTTACTTCTTTCTATAAAATGTCTCAAAGACTTTATTTTATTACTTATAGTTACTCTCTGAAGTTGTGAACGGATTATTTAACTACCTCTGGAATAAATATAGTACATGAAGGGTTGATTTCTTTGAATACAATACACACATTCGCTACTAAAGAACTTCCTGGTTAATGGCTCTGAAATCATTTTTCCCCAATACTTTATGTAAAATTACCACTCTAACTCAGCATAAATAAAGTATTACACGAAGCTATGTATAAACCACGCTAATAGTTAAATAATTTATACTTAAGGCCATGTATAGAAAATTTGCCTACCTGCATTAGGTTTTGAATCGTATTTACCAATTAGAGTTTGTTTATAATAAAGATTCATTTCAGGATATTTTTCAGGACTCTTCTATTTATCTTCCTCTATTTATTGTCAATGTGCGTCTATTTATAACGGTGCGCAGTGCACATAACACCATCTCAGTTGAAATCAAAGCTTCAACGTGCATACTTACATGCTACTGTTTGATCTTGGAATGTTTTCACCGCAAACATTGACCGTTAATTAAAGAATAACGTTCAGAATTCCGTACTTGTTATATAAAATATTGAAGTTTTTGTAAACATCACTCAAATTGGTGGAAAGACCCAATTTTGACGAACTTGAAATAGGCAATCTTACTATAATTACCAAACCATGCATATTTTGTATGGCTGATCACGCCAACTCATTCTCTTGTGACAATGGCAATCCTTTGTTTTTTAAATAGTACTATACTTCGGAATAGCTTAAAACAAAGAATATCCTTGTACTGAGTTATGAAAAAAACCCGCCATAAATGAGATCCAGACATCGCGCGTCCCTGAAATATTAGAATGATAAATTTAATAATTAACATATATAGGTTACGTCCAACCTAGAATTATGTACTTGTGATATAAAATATTTGAACTTATGTAAGAAATGTGCTTGTTTTAAAAAATTAGGAATCTGATTATAATTTTATTTTAATTTAAAGGAAATGTCTGCTTGTCCTATTGATACAGAGTGCTGTAAGTGTGGTTGGCGTTTCTTTAAACACAAATATTACACCAAATGCTGTTAGCCTGGTTGGCGTTTCTTTAAACACAAATATTATACCGATTGCTGTAAGCCTGGTTGGCGTTTCTTTAAACACAAATATTATACCGATTGCTGTAAGCCTTGTTGGCGTTTCTTTAAACACAAATATTATACCGATTGCTGTAAGCCTGTTTGGTGTTGTTTAAACACAAATATTGGAACTGATTTCTGTAAGCGTGGTTGGTGTTTCTTTAAAAACAAATATTTATTGACAAATATTCTATTGAAAATCCTGAATGTTTGAAAGATTGTATTTTTAGATTTAAAAGTGAATTTTCAGCATTTCCCCTTGGAATATTAGTATTTATTTGCACGCTTTTGAACTTGTTAAAAGAATTAAGATAAATATAAGATTAGACAATATAACAAGCTCAAATACACATGATGCCTGAGTGTATGGCAAAATGAAACAAATGTAAAACTTTATTATAAATCAATAACCTACATGTGGAAGAAAATCAGTAGCCCCGAGCCTAGTGCTCTTCATGGGTCTTCCCGGAAGACCCTCTCCGCTATCTGGCCCCCAAAGGGACGTAACAGCTGAGAACCCCCCCCCCGGCCACCGGGAGCGGTCGCTTCTGAAGCAGGCACCTGGGCATCCAGGACAGAAAGTCGAAAATGCATCCCACTAAATGGACCTCACAAGGAGGGGTGGAATTCCCTACTAGGACCCGCTACTACTTTGGCGCCACCTAGAGTCTCAATGGTTAGGACCGCCGCTAGGCGGGGGATCATCAATGACCTACCTAGGGTGCGACCCCCACTGGAAGGTTTCCTCAGAGCTGGCGTTCGCTGTGTTCTTCGCGGTTCCTTTTGCTAATCCATACTTGCGCTCCTTGTCCTAAACCGGTACCGCTAAGTGGCGTTGCTAGTAAAAATGAGGGGGACGAAACGGTCGCTTCGGAGTAATCCAAGCCTCAACGGGTACTTTATTTTCATCATCGGCATTGCATCTAGATGGTTTGCATAAGATCTGTACAGCGACTGTAATCATAAGTGACTAGCACCTAACACCTAACATATCGGACTTCGGCATTGCCTGCCAGGAGTTGTCGGTTTCGGGGCGCGGTCAGGTCAGCGACCCTACTCGTTCGACGAGCCCCGTAGAGGCCATCCCTTCTCTAAACGGGCTCATGGTATGGTCATAAAGTTGCCATTTGCAATTAATGATTGAATTTTTTCCATTGGATCTATTCCAGAAATTAGTGTCCGTGCACAATGGACCTAAAGCCATAAAAGAACAGTGTGTGTCAAAACAAAGTCTGTACTTTAAAAAAATAATCTTATATTTGTCTGAATTACTCAGAGGTCTCGGTAATGGCGTACCAAGTCATTTGATGACGTATCAATCAGCGGCATATCAAGATTGCATGGGGCCCCTGGATGCAATTCCGCCTTGGGCCTGATTCAGCCACCTTTATTATACAATATAATAAGTTTTGGGCCCTTAAATCATTGGGGGCCCTTGACTTTAGCCCAATCAGAACCCCCCTTAATCCGCCATTGTTATCAATACACGAGATGGCGGCATACTGAGTATAGATGAATGAGGTTCACAATGGTAGACTACTAATGAAAATGTTTAGGCATTGTTCTGTTATTTTACTCTATCACTTTTTGACAAGGTTAAAAAAAAGAAAAAGGTTTTCATTTAGGAGTGGGTGAGGCGGACGCTTGTGCTTGATGGACATAGAGGACTTCGAAATTATGAATCAATAATATGGCCCAAATTTTACAGTCGAACATTGTGTAATGTAACTGATAGATAAATTTTACTGTCGAAAGAATAACAAAAAAGAATTTAAAAACGCAATTAAAGTCAGTTCCATTTCAAAGATTGCAAATATTTATACCAAAGCATGAATTCATCCTACTTGGTGCAGGGCATTTTGAGACGCTGGAGTGTCCTCTCTAGAGCTGATGCAAGCCTTGACGGGTATTATGGAGAATTAGCTGCTGCCCATACAGCATATCCCCCTCTCCACGTCAATGGTGTAACCAAGGGAACGACTTGCGTCGATGCAGCTTGGCGCCATTTGCGTCGCAGGAGCTGCCGGAATGTACATAATTTTATGTATTGACCGTCTGTAGCTGTTCCAATTCCTGTTTTTCTGTCAGGGTTTACTCCCTTAGCCTTTCCCGAGTAGTGGATGTAGCCGCAAGGTAGCGGAGGTTTGAATTTCCTTTTCGTAGATGAATTACCAGCCAAGGTTAACGAGCCTCTACCCGAAGCGACTACTCCTCATATTTCAATTGTGCGTTGTAAATTTCTCCAGCGCATGTTTATTATTTTATTTTATAGACCGCAGAGAAATTTAGGTTCCACCATTTTGAACATGAATTATCACCACCGATATCTAAACGGTGGTAAGCTGTGGTTAAATTGCAAAATACATTGGTCAAATAGCCAAATGTGTTGCCATTATAAATTAATTAAAGCTAAATGATTTTCAATTACACCGAAGATATTATTCATGGAAGAAAAATATTATTAGACGGATAACATAATACAGTTTTCATTCTTTGCATTCAAGAGCACCTAACAAAGTTTAAAGATTTTAAAGTTTGGTTTTGTGTCAGTTCAAATAATAATTATTTAAAGCAATCCCCGGCAGTATCTAGACGAATGGCCAAATAATATCCTTTTGTATGAACATCGATGAATACAGGGCAGAATACTTTTACTTTTAGCTATATACATGCCTATACTAATCTATGAAAACAAACATCTTATTGTTGTGTTGATAATGAATAATAATGATATATCTAAGTCAGTCTATCTAATGTCAATTCCTTCTTTCGTGTTTGAATATATAGGTTTTAATAACATGCCTTATTGAAATATAAAGACTTAATATATATATTATAATATATATGAAAGATTGTACTGTTGGATTAAAATCAACCCTTTCAAAACATGGATTACTTCCTTGTGTTATGTGAAGAAACGGGCACTTGTGAAATCACTCAAGCGTGGTCAAGTTTCACAGCTTAGTATCGTATGAATAATGTTTACCCCATGTCAAGGTTTTCAAATATTTTTTAGGCGTATATCTGGACTAGGCACATCTACATGGTTACATTCCTTTGCTCTGACTAAGGAGAGAGGAAGGAGTTTACCTGATAAAAAGTTGTGTAGTGTTTCTTCAAAAATAATATCAGAATGCAGTTGAGAGCCCTCTTGGTTATTTTTCTGCTGGAACTTTTTATAGTTAATGCGGTTAGTCATTTCAGTTTGTTTCCTTTGTTTTACCGAAGTATGTTTATTTTTTAAACTTTTATTATCAGTCTAATTTTTTGTGGGGAATGTTTAAATTTATAATTTTAGTTAGTTTTCTAAATAAATGTACCAAAAATAATTTTTATTTGTAAAGACGCTTAAAATAGATCTTGGACCATCAAATTTGAAATTAACAATGTCAACACAAGTCGAAAGTTCAAATTATTGTTATGATATTATGGTAGACTATGGTAGTAAAAGTGTAAAAGACGCAAAAAGTTCTTTTCAAAAAAATGTTTTATGTATTTCAGATTTTATATTCGAAATTAGTAGGCATTAATGGCCTTATATTTTACGAGTTGAAGGGAAAATCATTTTAAATCATTTTATTTACCGAAATTTTAATTAATCATGAATTTTTAAAACTAAATAAATCCTGTAAGGCGATCCTAAAGCAACTCTGTAAAATTTCTATAAAATTATGTTTACTTTATACAAACAACTGATTGCAGCGGTATGATAACTTTTAAATTGTAGTTATCTATTAAATTAACTTTTTTTTTAAAAAAAGCTTTATGATAAATTGTAAATCTATGATATAGCTCTTTGATATAGCCTTTACAATGTTTGCCAATGAAATAACGGAACGAGTAAATGATATATTATGGATCTCGATGCCTTATCGTAAAGACTGAATAGCAATTTAAAGATTTGTCTGTAAAGCCCTTTCAATAACCATTTAAAGTATGGTATATTCCCATATCTAAATTGTTTTAGAAATGCAAGACTTTCTCAACTAAATCTTATCATCGACTAATAAGTAATGTATCAATAAAAAAAAATCATTCTGACTGTTAACTGCGACATCTAAAAGAGACTTAAACCAATTCAGCGAAGATGTCCCGCGAATTGAGATACGTCTTTGCTACTTTTTTTTTCTTTTACAGGCATCCACATGAATAGTTTATCATTGATAATACACTACCCCATAATCAATTTTTCAGATCGTGCTTTCTAGAATCTACTGTTCTCTTTATTTTGCATTCTGTATATCTACATGGTAAAACTATGGGCCACATGAGGTCAGCTTTTTGATGACATGTAAAGAAAGTAAATGATGATCTTTTAAGGTTTTGAAAATAATTAATTTCAATGTAATATTGTGACATTAATCTTCACGCATATCAACATATCAATTTTTTTTTAATTTACTAAGAAGTCGTCTTAATGAAATGAATATATGGGTCATTTCAATCTTGAAGGTAAACGAGGACTTGTACGTCCGTCATCGCCGAAGTTCTCTCTCTACCAATGGTAAGCAAAAGTGTCTACAATGTGTTGTTGTTTTTTTTAAAATCAGATTTTATCCAAACAAATACCTGTAAAGGTTAATCTTGTAAATTCCATTATTGTCATTTTAATTATAAATCAACATCCAAAGAAATAACTTTTTTATATTAATTATATAGTTATTTAAATAGATTAAATTAATTTTTTGAAAGACTGCAGGTCTATATGTATGCTTTTGTTGTTACTCGCGTGGTCTGGTTTTTGAGGCCCCTATCCTATTAACTCGTGAAGGATTCCGGATTCACTGCTTCCGGTTTTGTCAACTTTTTCAAAACGCTCGTAAACACGTTTTCTGACTTGCTAGAGAGCTGAAATTTTCACAGTAGGTTTGACTTGTAGGGAGGATAAAGCTATTAAATTTTCAGATTGATCGAATGTACTGTAATTAAATTAATGCATTTTTAGTTTATCTCGATATGTAGCAGCCAGCTTTTGTTGACATTTTACGCGTCACGCTGAGTTAAGTTCAACCATCCGTGACCAAAACTTTTTTCCGTTTTACAACAAAGGGTATTGAAGGCAATCTCAGTCTGTAAATGTCTGTCGCGTTTAAGCATGATAAATACTTTTTAGTTATGTCTCATATATAAAGGATTTATAGTCAAAAACGTTGTTTTTACGGGGTTAATTCAATCCCTTATATTAACTTCACCGTCATCTCTTGGGTTCGCAGGCAGTCGGTCGGGCGGAATAAAAAAAAGTAAAAAATGACACACTTTCCGTGATGCATAGTCGTGTTGTGTGTATGACATGTGTAGTGTGTATAGAAAATCATTCCATGTGTTGTGAAAATATATTTTTACTGCTAAGTGGATCAGCGCACATATAGAAAGGAGTTAAGAAAGTGTAAGTTTATATCTATAGAAAATTTCAAAATTTTGCTCACAAATTTCGTTTCTAGGTGAACTTGGCTAACAGGACATTTAGCAGGACTTCATGAATGAAATTAAGTTTTACAACAATTTTTTTAATGCGTAAAAATAGAAAATAAAATGAACCAAAAAAAACTTTTTTAAAAAGATGAGGCCCAGCTGCAGTGAGGAATGTAAATCTCGCATGAAAAAGCAGAAAATAATTTTTTAATCACAAACAAAGTAGTCAGACAGGGGACTCAGAAATTTTGTGTTAGTTGATCAAATTTTATATCTCACATTAAATCCCACAATCGATCACACTAAATATCAATACAACTTAGAGTTTTGAGTCCCCCTGTGTGACTACTTAGTTTGTGACTAAATAATTCTTTTCTGCTTATTCATGCGAGATTCTACATTCCTCACTGCAGCTGGGCCTCATCTTTTAAAAAAAAGTTTTTTTGTTCATTTTATATAGAGTGAAATCATATGAAATATTGTAATATTACTTACTTTCATGGAGACTAGGAATAAATCTAAATCTATAAAAATTTAATTAACTTCTGCAATTATAGACTTCGCAATAGGTCTGCAGTATTTGCATGTCTATATTTGAAATACTTGATAAAACTTAATAACAGCAGCAAAGGATTCATGTACAAACTACCAGAGTGAAATGTGTAATTTGCATCACCCCCCCCCCACCCCATGACCGCGTGGTCGTAGAGTGTTCTAATGTTTCCATTATAATTTTCTTGGGGCTTGGTAGACCTGGCGGCGCTCATGTCCTCTCCAAGTCAGCGTTGGAGTTTTTAGCAATAGTCATTTGACATATTGCGTATATGTTAATGGTAAATGTTAGGAAAACTCTCAGCTATATTCGGAGAACAATTAGCTAAAATATCCTAATCCTCTCAAATCATATATTTAATGTATAACTTTCTTGGAAATAACCTTCAGTGTATACCTTTCATATAACCATATTTATAACTATTACGCGTAGACACTTCAATCGGTATCACAAGTATTTCTCAGATGCACTTAAAGCACATCGTGATGAGCGTGATGACAACTGTGGTAGTGTGAAATTGCTTTGTCCTCCCCGGGTTCAGGCCCATTACACTTGATGAGTGACACATGCCAGTTATATTTGTACTGGTAAATGTAACACGTGTAACTGGTGCAATATGGTCATTTACTGACGTGTCTTATAAAGACTTAAAAAACTATAAAGCATTCACCCATTGCTTGTTAAGAATGTCTCTTTTTTTACAAATCTCTCTCTCTCTCTATCTATCTATCTATCCCTCTCTCTCTCTCTCTCTCTCTCTCTCTCTCTCTCTCTCTCTCTCTCTCTCTCTCTCTCTCTCTCTCTCTCTCTCTCTCTCTCTCTCTCTTATCTCATCTAATGTTTAACAATATCGTTCACCGGTTTTTCAATAGTATTGCAGTATTGACCATAGAGCTAAAAACACAATCACGTACCTTATTTTCTGGATTCCAATATTTCTTGGGGCTGGAATTGATGGGAAAAGGGGATGTGTATCATAGCAGTTAATTTTGAAGGACATAATGTATACTTCCAGATATTTTGACACATTTCGGTGTTATTTTGACCAGGCACTGTGCAATTGGTTAATGGAAAGCCACGCCCATTGGTTTGAAACACACCAATAAATTTGTTACATCTCATTAATTTTTTAATACTTTTTCCAATTTTTATTTTTTTATGTAAATTAATATTTATATAGGTTTTAACATACATTTTGTTATACAATATATATATATATATATATATAAGATATGTATAATATGTAACAATGATTTATGAAGAAAGTTAACGTAATATAAAATGTATTATGTAATATGGCTTGAAATGTTGAGAGTGAAATTCACATTTACAGACCCCTGGGTCCTCACCGTTTAAAATTTATTAACCGAAATTGTTTAAAAAAAATATTTGTCGTAATGGTGTTATTTCCGCATTATTATCTTAATTTTAACTTCTGTAATGTTTTGGGTTTTCTAAGCATTGATCTGACCAAAACCGACGTCAGCAAATCATAAACTAGATATTGGAGTTTCTTCGCACTTGATCGAACATGTGCACGAACGTTTAAAGCGTGGCTACGTATATATCTAAACGTCACTTATAATTATCAGCATGATGAAACTATAATGTCAAACCTAATATAATCTCATTTATTTTCGAGCGTTACGGCTTCAGTCAGTCAGTCAGTCGAGTGGTGATTAGTGACAATATTTAACAAATACTTATTTATTTTTGACCGTATCTTGAATTAACGAGAAAAAACAAAGAGAACAATGTATTGAAAATGAAATAAACTGTACAAGTATTTGTATGAAGTTACCTGAAATAAATATATGACAAAAATAATTATGTTGTTTTATTAAAATGATTCAACTGTATAATGAAAATGCCGTGTTTATAATCAGTAACTTTTATATAATATTTTCTTTTAAAAAAATAAAGATAATTTATATTTTAAAGGGCTAAATTTTGGTGGGATTTGCACATCTGACCCTCAATGTAATCTGACCATGAGTTGTATTGATGGTAAATGCAACTGTACTCCTGACCAATTCTTCAATGTTACTTGTCAAACAAGTGAGTCAATTCAGATTTTTTAAAAATTAAAGCAAAGAGAAAAAAATTTAAATGTAAATATTATTAGTTTATTTAAAAAGACGCTTCAGTTTTTTTAAAACGTTGATTAAAATTAAATTGGAAAATATTTTGATTTTCTCAAGGGTTCGACTATCAGACTCCTTGCTCATTGACATCTCAGTGTAAAGAGATTTTCACCTGCGTCAGTGACACATGCGTCTGTAATTCTACACAATTTTACGATAGTACTCAAAGCGCGTGTAAAACAAGTAAGCAGGAAATAGATTTATATGTACTTTAGTTATTATGGTTAGATTTATTTCATATCATCTGTTGTTAAATTTTCGTTGTGTTTTTTAATTCTATCATCTCAAAGTTTTATCTGAATAAAACAATGTGTAAAAAAAGAAATCTACAAATCATTGAGCAAAAGAAGTAATAACAAGGGAGAACTGTTTTAACAGCAACATAAATTTTTTAAGCGTCGTTATTAAATTCTTTATCTTTAGAATATCTTTTTTTTTGTTTAATAGCCCTGTCAATGGTTGGTGCACTATTTCACCCTCTCTCGAAATGAAGTAGTTTTTTTTATTCACATTAATGGTCTTTGATATTCTTCAGGATTAGACTTTGGATCGAGCTGTACATTTGACACACAGTGTAAAAATAACATTTCATGTATTGGTGGACACTGCAACTGTTTTTCTATAGAATACTACAGCAATATTTCTGAGAATTGTTTGAAAAGTATGTATCTCATCTATGTTTATATTTTACTTTTTAAAACGTACATCTTTATTTTTTTCTTGAAGATTCGTTTTTTACAGATAAAAACCAGTTATCGTTATCTTGGGGTGTAAAAGTATATTTAAATATTTTGAACAAGAAAATAATGTCAATTTAGATTTAAATTTAAATTGTTAACTATTCATTTACGTAATATTTTACTTTAGAGCTTGCTTTTAAAGACCCTTGCACAGACAAATCCCTTTGCCAAGACACACTTTATTGTATTGGTGGGACGTGTTCATGTAGCAGTGACAAGTACTTTGATAACAAAACTCGAAGTTGTCGATCTGGTGAGTTGATCTATTCCATTTACCTACTTCGTCTTTGTTTTGTTTTCAAATTTATATATTACAATATGCTAAAAAAGAAAAATAATAAGAAAAAAGGCCACTCCCGAAATTTGAGTGATTTTATGCTATTGACTTCCACGTTTTCCGGAGAGTATTTCCGTACGTCGAAACTTTTTACCTTCTACAACATTACTGTTACGCGAGGCTATATTTTTAACGGCCGTCGGCATCTTCGTTCCGGAATAAATTTTTATTTCGTTTCCGTCCACGAAAAAAAACGAACAAGCAAGAATATTAAACATAGTCAAATTAAAAATATATTATGTAAAATCTACATCAAAATATTTTTAATTTGACCAGATGGTCATGTCAAATAACAACTTCCGGCGGATCTCGATTTAGACATGGCTTACTCCCCTTTGTAAATGCATTATCTATTTCTCTTGTTAATTCTTCTCTCTTTCCCTTCTTATTGCAACCAATCACTTTGTTCTTACATTTAAACCTCCTTCGACTGTTACCGTTTTAACTATCTTTCTTCATAAACGTTATTACCTTCTTATTGTTATCTATAGTTGGAATAGATTTTAACTTATTTTTACATTTTGACTTTTGTAGATACGTTAATGATGGCTTTTTTATGTTTCTTTTTTTATGTTAATATTGCCTGTGTAAACATTTTCCTAGTAATGTAAAGATGAGAATTTGGATGTGCAATTTTTATTGTTTCTAATTGTTTTATCGAGACTAGAACTTAATTTAAATGTGTGCTCAAAAAGTGTTAATAAAAATAATTTTACATTTTCTTTATTCCAGTTTACATTATTCAAGAGTATTTTATTTCGTGTTTCGATATAAATTTATACTTATATATCATATTTAATCGATAAACAAAATTTAATTATTAAGCAAACATAGTTTGAGTAAGACGCCATTCTCTCCCCCTCCCAACAACATACCCGTTACATATGTTGGTTGGTACAAGAACAAGCATGGCCAAGCTGTCTTTACAGTTTTCGCTTTGGTTGTATATATAACATCTACCTATAGCATGGACACTGGCAACATGGTTACTGACATCAAAAACTGTTTTTAAAGACCTCCACTATTTTCCAAGATTCGATTTTTTTATCTGAAAATTGTACACATAAGCTGTCGATACATCTCAGACAAAATGAAAACCTGCTAGTGACTAGCTCCATGTCCTTTATGTAAATTTATGGCTTATTGACTTTGAAGTATTTCCCTAAGAACACAGCACCCAAAAGTTCTTTAAACGACACGTAAATCTTGGTTGTCTATCTCCTTCTTTTTTCCTTTTTCATCCTTGTGGAGCAATAGTCGATCATCGTCGACGTCTGCGGTCCTTTCAAGAACATAGTCCGCCTAGAGTGTCCTCCAGTCCTAGGAATCTAATTTCACCCCTGCCCGCCATCCTTTGGATTGACATTTAATTTGTTGTAGTTGTCGGTGTTTTTATAAGAATATTATTAACATGATATCGTGGCAATGTCGTTAGCAAATATCTAGAGAAAAAAAGGGGGAGTTGGTGAAATCCCCTCAACGCTCTCTATGTAGCTGCTTTTGTTCGGATCTATTGCATTCCTCTTGGATCCCTCTGCTTCCTTCATGTCCATAGCATTGGCTCGGTACAGTATGTCCCAGTTAACCACAAGTTCGTGTGAGCTTTCCCTTGTCCGCCGCCGAGAGAGGCGCTCGATGGAAGATCAGCATCTCCACATGAGGGTTCTCTCACTAGATTCCTTAAATTGGCGTTACGGACCAATTAGACTTGATTTATTTTCAAAAGCCGGGACTGAAGTGATCAATAAATAAATAGTTCAACTTTTTTCAAGGTTATGAGATTTAATGCTTTCAATTGTGTGTTGACCTGAGTGAACAAAGCGTGAGATGGTATCTTGTTGATGACGGGACGTGATAGTATATAGTTGACCTGAGTGAACAAAGCGTGAGATGGTATCTTGTTGATGACGGGACGTGATAGTATATAGTTGACCTGAGTGAACAAAGCGTGAGATGGTATCTTGTTGATGACGGGACGTGATAGTATATAGTTGACCTGAGTGAACAAAGCGTGAGATGGTATCTTGTTGATGACGGGACGTGATAGTATATAGTTGACCTGAGTGAACAAAGCGTGAGATGGTATCTTGTTGATGACGGGACGTGATAGTATATAGTTGACCTGAGTGAACAAAGCGTGAGATGGTATCTTGTTGATGACGGGACGTGATAGTATATAGTTGACCTGAGTGAACAAAGCGTGAGATGGTATCTTGTTGATGACGGGACGTGATAGTATATAGTTGACCTGAGTGAACAAAGCGTGAGATGGTATCTTGTTGATGACGGGACGTGATAGTATATAGTTGACCTGAGTGAACAAAGCGTGAGATGGTATCTTGTTGATGACGGGACGTGATAGTATATAGTTGACCTGAGTGAACAAAGCGTGAGATGGTATCTTGTTGATGACGGGACGTGATAGTATATAGTTGACCTGAGTGAACAAAGCGTGAGATGGTATCTTGTTGATGACGGGACGTGATAGTATATATATATAGTGTGTGTTAGTAGGGAGAGAACAAGCAAAATGATCGTCTGGGTGCTGGGAGGCATACGCTGTTATTCAAAAGTATTTTATTATATGTTTCGGTTATTGTGACTTTGGTGTGTACGTATGTGACTTAAGAATAATAAAGTATTAAACATGTTCATCGAACATTCAAGACTTTTGTGATTAGAGATGCATGATTGTCAGTGTCTGTATGAAATCAACTAGTGTACTATATGATCAACCCTGTTGGACATAAGAAAGTTTGCATGATTGTACCTTGAAAATATTGTTTTAAAGTAATATTTTTGAATGTTTGAAAAACATTATGTACGAAAGTTGTACAAGAAAGGACATCATTATTTTTTTTATTTTTTATGATAAAATACATTTGTTTTTGTAATGCATGAAAGAATATAGATGATAAAGGGTATGTATATTGGAAAGTAACAGAATATGTGTAAGTCAGAAAAAAGAATTCTAAAAATAATAGAAAATTAAATTAAAGTTTCTATTTGAGTTTGAGTTCATAACTTCAACAACAACAACACACACACACAGAGACACACACACATACACATACACACATAGACACACACACACACACATACACACACATACATACATACACACAGACACACACACATACACACACACAGAGACACACACACATACACACACACAGAGACACACACACATACACACACACAGAGACACACACACATACACACACACAGAGACACACACACATACACACACACAGAGACACACACACATACACACACACAGAGACACACACACATACACACACACAGAGACACACACACATACACATACACACAGGACACAAACATCAGCACGAATAAAATGAAAACAACGCGAGCAAACGTCGGGGTGGGGGGAGAGAGAGAAATGCCGACGCATTGTTGGTCTTGTGACATGCGCAATGCGGTTCTTCTTATGTTCTCCACCACCCTTCACCACCCTCGCTTAAACTGTGATTGGTCGACCCTAGCGAGAGTCATTCTTCATGCTCACTTGCACATGTCTTGTGCTTGTCCTAATTTTTGGTGAATTTTATATATAGATTTAAATGAAAAAATAAATATATAGAAAACATATTTCTCTTTCAAAGATTACTGGCAATTAAGTATAGCTTGATTAGAAAAAATGAATATCTCTTCAAAACGGGGGAATGCAATTCTTGTAAATAATGCTATATCATTATATTAAATTTGGCTGTTATTCACTGTTATAATGTAGAATGATTAACAGATACACAAACACTTTCTGTAACTAAATCAATCAATTTATAAGTTTAAAAATAGACACTATCATGGGCGTTGGCTAGGGGGGGGGGAGGACAAGGCAGGTATTTGCAAATGTCATAAATTTTTTAATAAAACTGAACTAAATTTCCGGAAAGTTTATTACATTGAAGACGGTTTACATATATCAAACATTTTAAAAAATTATGTCTGCAAGTACTTTGTATAACTGATTACATTGCTGATTGTTCTAAACTATCTAGTTGTTTAACACAATTTCTGTCACATTTTCAGCAAAAATCTACAAGCTTCTATATTTATGTGCAAGGATCTTGGCGATTTCATGCTTGCTGAAGAGCTGCAATCGTTGAGTTCTATAATTCCTGCAGTAACCTAAAACGATCTAGATATAGTGACATTCTTATCAACACACATTACACTTCGAATACTTTTAACTATTACTGTCTAAGTGGCTCTCGGAGAAAGAAGATTTTCGAAATATAAAAAAAACTTATTGAAACCTAAATGCGGTCAACGATGATTCAAGACAAGGGCATAGTTGGAATTAGTGGGGTTTTTTGGGCCCGGGGGTTTAACCTATTTGGGGGCCCATCATACATGGCGGTAGCGTAATATTTAAGGTAAACAAATTCGAAAACTAATTTTGGGCCCCCATCAAGTGGAGGCCCCCTCAAGTTGGGGCCCGGGGACACTATACAGATGTAAAGGTTTTTGTAAATTAATGCAAGTAAACACAACTTTTATAAAAAAAATTAAATGTTCTTGATATAATTTGCAAATGTGAAACTGTATCACATGTAAGTTTAGTTTCACATATTTTTGATCTTATGTTTATTTGATGTTACCACGTCACCCACGTTCAAACGTGTCCCAGCAACAATTTAGAACTTGTCAGCTTGCGGCAGCTCTGAAATACTATATATACACATATACTGTGAACGTAATCAATGTAGTTGAAAGGGACCGTTCATAAATGACGTCATGCGATTTTGGCCAATTTTTTATTTCCCTTTCGTCACAAGTCGCCACAAAAACTTAGTCCCCCTCCCCCTCAAATATGACGTCACAAAGCTTGGGCGCCCCCCTTCTCCACCATAAAAGCCGTATTTTCTATTTGAATATGAGCTTGTTTCAATCACTTTATTTTCATTTAAGTACGTATTTAGTGTAAGGATGCACTCTAATATTATAACTCGCGTGAAGCCATGCAAAACGTCATTAAATAAATTGTAAGCAATTAAATATTTTAATTGGAGTTTTATTTTTAAAGTTTCCCCCTTTTTCCCACATTTTTTAAACATCCCCTCCCCCTTGTCACACATCGTAACAATGTGTGACCCTCCTCCCCCACCCCAGGTGCGTGACATCATTTAAGCATGGCCCCAGTGGCGTAGCGAGAGGGGGCAAGGGGGGCAAATGCCCCGGGCTGCACTTTGTTAGGGGCGGCAAATTCCTCGTCGTTAATTAGCGTCTTAGAATAAAAAAAAATTGAAATAGGAATTTTAATCAAAATAAATTGAATACCGATTAAGAAATTGATACAAGAAATAAAATAACTATCTTAAGATATGTGAACGATTCTACTGCCAAAACATAAAACCCTTATTGGATATAAATTATTCTGATACTTCTGAACTGAAAAACAAAGAGGCCTAAGTAGTAAGACAACATGGCAATGTTCTGCTGGTAATATAGTTGATTATACAAATTTGACAGCAGCCAATGGTGTAGAAGCGAAAATTACTGTACCCGATTATTTTCAAACTTGAGTCAATCAAATGTTCATGGAGACACATATTGGGGCGGCAAATGTCTCATTTGTAATTAGCATCTAAAATGATAAACGTTTAAATAAAGTTGAATGGAATAAAGGTGTTTGCAAATGAAAGGAATGATAAATCGGATGAAAAGAATAGACAATTAAAGAAGAAAATAAGTTTTGGTAAAAGAAATCACAATAAAGTGGCAAAACGTTCTTGTTAAAATATTAAAATATTTGATATTATTAGATCCTGACAAAATGGAATATGACTTTTTGAGTTTACAGAGAGGGCAATACTACTGCAATTAAATACAATGTTATGGAACTGATGCATCTGCTACAATATTACGATCCAGTGCTTCTAGACATCATGTGAAAAGAAGTAAAGAATGTGTAACCTTACATTAAAAATGAGCATATTGCAGTTTTATGTGATACTATTGGCAAAATATCATCTTTCAGGGACAAAAAAAAGTATATTTAATGAATACACTTCTGACATTTCTGAAAAGATTTTAAACAAATGACAGTCTTAAAATTTTCGAATTCCGAGGTCTGTTAATATTTTTTTATGGCCAGAAATTATACAGGAGCTCCAGAAAGACTCAACCATATTATTCTATATGTCTAGTTTTTACTTTGCTCAAACGGTTCATTAAACCTGCTTTCTTTACATGCTGCCCCAAATGAGACGAACATGTGTTGGTGCACTAAAATGCTTTGCAGTTGCTACTCACAGAAAATATAATGAAATGCTTAAATGGTTTCACGTTTGCCAAACTTTCACGTGGAACGTTATCATTTAAATTGAATCAAAGAATAAGAAAGCATATTATTGACGATCGATGCGAAATGTAGCCATGGTATGTAGAAAAACATTTTAGAGAAAGATGTATTCTTCATTAGATGAGGTTAATGAAGAAATTCACGCGAGGCTTTAGCAGATATGGAATTCGGAAAAAAAATGATTTTCATACACCAGTTAAACTACTGGAATGAGAAATTTTGCACTCAAATTAGAGAAATATATCTCTCATGACATTGTCAAGCAAGAACCCAATTACCTAAAGGGTAAACAAAATGAATTAATGAATTCAAGATTTATTCAAGTTTATTAAGATATTTAGTAAGGCTGGTACTGATAAAAAAAAAGTTCGAATAATCGGGGAACAAATTTAATCGATTAATCGATTTATTTAGATCATATACATTTTTTTAACGCATTTATAGATCCCGTTCAGTTTCGAATTATTATTTGGCGAAATCGGTTAATCGCGGTAAATCCATGGCTCCACAATTGTGTGACGTAACAAAGCAAAGTCATTCTGTCTTGATAGAAATAAGGAAGAAAATACCTTTTTGTCTAAATAAATAATAATATTAATACCAGGGAAAAGTATGTAAGTAACAACAAATATAAATTACTAATAAATTGGAAAAAAATATTAGAAATTTTTTGCGGATGACTTGGCCATTCTGTCCCACAGACTTCAAGACATGCAAGACAAAATCACAGCCTTGAGCGAGACTGGGAAAAGAGTAGGACTCAATATAAACATTCAAAAAACAAAATTTTTGAAAATAAACTTCCTACAAGATGGAGTCATCCAAGTAGAAAACCGCAACCTGGAGCAAGTAAACAACTTAGTCTACCTTGGGAGTGTGGTCAGTGTATCAGGTGGAACAGATGAGGACATCGAACGAAGAATAAATTTGGCGCGACAGGCCTTTGCCAATCTGAAACAGGTCTGGAGATCTACACACATCTCTGTCAAAACAAAAGTAAGGATCTTTAACACCAATGTTAAAATGGTCCTACTCTATGGATCCGAAACATGGCGGACGACAGAGACAGCAAAAAATAGACTCCAGACTTTTGTTAACAGATGCCTCAGAAATATTCTGAAAATAAAATGGTTCGATAAGGTCGAAAACTCCAAGCTGTGGGAGAGGTGTGGATAATGAACAGTAGAACAACAAATCATGGAAAGAAATTGGAGATGGATTGGACACACCCTCAGGAAAGATAACAGCAGGGCTAGCCAGGCCTTAGATTGGAACCCCCAGGGCAAACGACAACGAGGAAGACCCAAGCGTGCATGGAGACGGAGCATGTTGGACGAGGCTTGAAGGATTGGGAAGAGCTGGGAAGAATTGAAGCGACTGGCAAGGGGCCGTGTAGAGTGGCGACCTTTGACAGAGGCCCTATGTTCCACAAGGAACTCAAAGGACAAATGATGATGATAATGAATAAATTGGAAAAAAAATATTAGAAATTTTTTTTCCTAAATTTTAAACGAAGTTTGGTTTATTTGTTTTCCATCAATGAAATATTTGCATTTTCTTATATGTTACACTTCTTAGATGCTACACATCGTTTATTCCTCGTCATTGTTTAAAACTCATCATTTCCCTGCTAATTAATAATAATAATAATAATAATAATAAATTGATAAATTATATAGCGCTGTATCCCAGCAAGGAAACGGGCTCACATCGCTTTACATGGAGATAATAACATACATATAATAATTAAATAACCATTCAAATCATAATAACAACAAAAATGACAGTACGTTACACATAAGCTACATTAATCATTAAAAGAATTGTTGTTTCATTAATTTTTTGAATACATTTTGAAAAGATGCTTCTTAAGTGCAGTCTTGAAAGACTTGGTAGTTGGAATACTACGCATGTGTAATGGTAGAGAATTCCATTTTTTGGCTGCACAAAAAGAGAATGACCTTTCGCCAAATATTTTAGTTCGTGTCTTAGGAACACAGAGAATACGTGTGTCTGCAGAAGAGCGCAGCTGACGACTGGGTGAGTAGACCGACAGAATTTCAGTAAGATAGGAAGGGCATGAGTGAGAAAATCTTTTTTTAAAAAGCACACGCTTTTATTTACATATAGAAAGTGCACTAAAAAGAAGAAAATAAAAATTTTCTATGATAACAGGTGAAATGACTGAATCTATCCACTGCACATAAAAGCGTGGGGCGCCCATCACAAATCATTTCTCTTTGCCACTATTCTTTTGCATATAGATAAATATTTCTAATTAATATGATAGTAGCATGTATATGAATTGTGATAAAAGTCTTGAAACTTTTAATTTTTTATTAATATTCATACAAATTTGTGTTTATGTTTCGCAGCCGTGTACATGATACAGAGCTGTGATGAGCGCCCCACGCTTTTATGTGCAGTGGATAGATTCAGTCATTTCACCTGTTATCATAGAAAATTTTTATTTTCTTCTTTTTAGTGCACTTTCTATATGTAAATAAAAGCGTGTGCTTTTTAAAAAAAGATTTTTTAAATATTTTATTTTCTACTTTTTAGTAACAAAATTTTTTAATCAATTTTTCGACATAAACAATTCAATTTAATTAGTCAAGCTTTGTTGTCTATAACTTAAATGTGATAGTGGTAAAAAGATTGATTATTAATTACAAATGTATGTATTAAAAAAAAAGTTTCCCCAACCTAAAATTGAACCCAATACATCCAGGTCGAAAATCCATTACGTTAACAATTCGGCCAACTGGGCTACACAAATTCCAGTTGTTCCTCTTGTATTATCATGTCAATTTAGATTTAGTTTCGTATTACTGAGCTGTTTAACACCTGGAATCCTGGAATGTGGTCACCGATGGCTGGTGGTGAACTCCGGTGACATTCACGTGAAAGTCAAGAATAGCACGGATACAGATTATATATAAATATAAACTTAAAAATGCATTTTTTTAATTACGGTACATTCGATGGATCTGAAATTTTGACACAATGTATTGTCATCCAAGATCTATCTGTGGTAAAATTTTGAGATCTCTAGGACCATCAGAAGTGGTTTAATTTTACGTTACAAGATTTGACGGATACAACATACAACATACAACATACAAACAGTGCGAGTTAAATAAAAGCGTGTAATAAGTTGTGACAGAGAACAGTCAGTTTGTAATCAATTCGGGTTTGTATATGTAGCAAATGAAGTGAGTAAAGTAGCCGAGTAACATGGTCATGTTTTTTTGCCTTAAGAACTAGTCTGGCAGCTGAATTTTGAACTTTCTGTAGGTTTTCAATGCATTGTTTTAGCGCACCTGACAGAAGATAATTGAAATAATCAATACGAGCTAGAACAAGAGCACATACTAGAGTTTTTGTTGCACTAACTATTAAGTAATGACGGATTGAGCTGATCTGGCGAATAGCGGTTTTGGCAGAGTGACAGATGTGATTGATGAAGTTATTGGTAGACATATTGTCAAAAGAAATGTAGCCAAGATTCCAAGTCGATGTTTTGAACAGTATATCAGAACTAGCCACTTGAATAGAATTCGGAAGAGACAAAGTACTGCGTGATTTAGTGTTGCAAAATAGTAGTGCTTCTGTCTGATCATCATCCAGCTTGAGCTTGCTGAAAGTCATCCAAAACTTTACCTCACCAATATATGCCCAATACAATGCAAACATTAGACATATTAATTTCATTAACATATTTATATGGGACTGTAATTGGTAATCTTATACAACATATTGAGCGAATACGACCTCAATTTAAGCTGTCGTATTGCCTTGATCCTTCACACGGCTAGAGACGATTTCAAATTGTATACCATTTTAGTTATACAAGCCGATGAGACTAAGTACGCTGTTACGGCATTAGCGATGTAGACAAAAAAAGAAGTTTATGATTGTATAAAAATCATATTTTTTATCAAGCTACATAAGATAAAAAATATATATATAAGCTGAAACAAAATCATTTACCCATTGATATACAGTGTTGGTTATATTCTAAATTTAAATTTAATACTAGGTGCTGGGTTTTTAAAAACTTTTTTTAAAGTTTTCAAAAATTTAAAACTGTATTATAAAAGAAATGATAAAGATCTCTTTACCATGATACATGCTTTGTATATGATTATGTTTATAATTTTGAACAACAAGCGTCTGATTTTTTTAAAAAAAGAAAAATCTGAAATTTCTCTTTTGTCCTTAAAAATGTTCTTTTAAAAAAAGTTTAAACAGTTACCTTCTTGTGATAATTATAATAATTTTAGAGCTTATTTAACATAATCAAACAGCTAGGAGCTCATGAGAAAAATAACACCAAAAAAGTATATTTTTATGTTCAATATTAAAAATATAAAAACAGTCATAATATAATTTAAAAATTACGAATAATGATACAAAATTTTGAACGAAATAACACACAATGTATATCTTTAATACACAAAAGGAAATAACTTATTTTGGAGGAGATTTTACTTACATTAATGAGAAAATAGATTCTATCGTCCTAATAAAACTAGTGATGAAATAATTTTGAAGAAATTGATCAGAAGGAAATCAATATACATAATTCGCGTTGTCTGTATGTATGGATGTAACTAGATGGCGCTGCGAAATTTGTAATGATGTTAGGTGGCGCTGCGATCGATTTTGTTTTATAGTGCTGCACCAAAATAACACTTTTCGAACGTTCCGCATAAAATTGTTCAATGAATCGAATAAAAATAAATGAAAGTTCTGTATTACTTTATTTTTTAATCTGATGTGTATTTATTTTGAAAAGTTCCGTCATTTTTAAAGGGTGATACGCTAGTAATAAAATAAATTACTTTAAAATACAGCCAAACCGATGCCTACAGGTTTTCCACAAAAAAAAGAAGCGACAAAACTCACCATAGCATCCTGCGCACGACAAACGATAGGCTACATAAGTGGTATCTACCATATCTACCACAATCTATAGGGCCATACACGTTCACTAGACTATGTTAGCAGCAATGTGTCCACTTCCAGAGGCGTTACTAGGTTTGGTGTCACACGGTGCGGTAGCTCATGGTGTCATCCCTTCACGACTTACCCCATAGACTTACGAGTCTGCCAGTGCCTAATAACGGTATTTAAATAATTTTACATCTTGTTTTCAACCCTGTGGTGGCGTCACCAGTTGCGGTCCGCATTCCCCTCACCCAGAAGTGACGCCTCTGTTTACTTTTTTTCCCAGTAACTAAAATCACTTTACAAAATGTAAATTAAAGTGAATCGATATTTAAGAATTTATTTTCCCACCTCAACCTTCCTTTTTTAATGATAAGCAAGTGCACATTTTATCAGGCCGGTGAACTATGTAAACACCTATATTTCTCATGCCTAATCCACAAACAATTATCTTATCTTATCTTTACAGACGCTCCTTCTATGCAGAAGATAGTTGCGTCAACAAGTGTTAGGTACCCATTCGGAGCGGGGTGACTCAGGGACGCCCTAGGCCCCGGGAACAAACCTTGCCTTCACACGGATTCGAACCCGTGACCATCGGTACGACAGTCCAGTGTGCTGCCACTCGACCACCGCGTCCCCAATTAGTTACATCAATAACATTTATAAATAAAATGTATTTATTTAACATAAAATATGTGAACATATGCACAAAAGACGCTTTTTACCATGTTATTAGCATAATTTTCAATCAGCCAAACGTGTTTGGTGTTTTATTTTTTGCATTATATCCATACAATTACATGATGATGTTTTAATTGCGTTATTATCAATGCAGGCAACGTTTAACTAAACACTCAGCCACAATTTGGTTTACATTAGTTTACATTATGTCATACATATGGTAGCCGACGTGACGAAACAGAACACCGTTATTGGACGAATGAGACAATCGTAAACAGAGGTTGCGAGGAATAGAGATTTTAAAGTAACTTTAAACAAAAAATCTCAATGATGAACAGAATTCTTGACTAATAAAAATGTATAATATTGACACAGTTGCTAATTTTGTTTAACTATATTGTAACTCAACGCTGAGACAACAGACAACAGTACGATCTGACGAACAACAGTCTTTGTCCTACCAGTGCTACTAGCTCATAGTCACATCACGGCTCCTTTCGCTCTCTCTGTCTCTCTCTTTGTCTCTCTCTCTCTATGCCTGAATCTCTCTGTCTCTCTCTGCATCTCTCTTTGTCTCTCTCTCTGTGTCTCTCACTGTCTCTCTCTGTCGCTCTCAATGTCTCTCTCTGTCTCTTTCTCTCTGTGTCTCTCTCTGTTACTCTCTCTCTCTCTCTCTGTGTCTCTGTCTCTCTATGTCTGTCTCTCTCTCTCTCTCTCTGTGTCCTTCTAAATGCTTTATCTTATCTTGTATGTTACAGACGCTCCTTCTATACAGATGATTATTGCGCCCTACGCTTATCCGTGGTTTATGTCTAGTCTTGCATTTTTATTAGCATTTTAAATGTTGATAAAAAGTTGGTTTTCCTGGCTTCCTCAGGCAGCTCATTCCAAGTCCGACTTCTGGACTGGAAGAACGAGAATGTTTATGTTTTTTCTTGCATCCGCAATAAGAAAAGTGTTTTTATAGCTTTTTTATCTTTGGGTTGTATTAGTTCACCTTTGTGATGTATTTTCAAGTTAGAATTAATTGTCTTATGCATAAATTCTACATTGCTATTTGCTCTTCTGTACTCTGTTGTATTCTAAAGTTTAATTATTTAACTAATGCTTTATTCTTGTGACTTTTAAATATGCTCCAGTAAAGAATCTGGAAGCTCTGTTTTATGCAAATAAAATTAATTATGAATTGTAACAGAGTGTAACAACTTGGAATTCAATTTAGATTTGAATTTGAAACAAAAACGTATATAAAAATATGAATACATGACAAATAAGTAATCCTTTTAAACTAGAAAGCTGTCTAAAGACATTTGTTTTTGCCGACGCTTCATAATTTGACGAAAATGTGTCGTAACCGTTTAGTTCACATTCTTGACACTCCCTTTGAAGCATCCATCTCCTTAATTTAGTTTTTGTTCTTGAGAATAGTGTATATCGTTGATGTTGGCCGATTGTAAGTGTGCGCTAGATTAGCCCCGCCCACACCTTGTTCCTGCTGTTCAATGAGTTTACGTTTCATGTGAACAGTTTTTTTCTCTCTCTCTTATGGTTGTCTTCTTGTATTATTTTTCCGAAAACATTTTAGGACAGGTTACT
This sequence comes from Ampullaceana balthica, assembly GCA_944989445.1. Lineage (NCBI taxonomy): Eukaryota > Metazoa > Mollusca > Gastropoda > Lymnaeidae > Ampullaceana > Ampullaceana balthica. The sequence goes on along the minus strand of CALYLW010000336.1, from coordinate 256,445 downwards.
ACACTTTGGAAATTTTAAAAAAATACGAGTACTATCTGAATTCAAAATTTGTAAAAACGGATGATCACACACGAAAACAATACGCTAAACATATACTTACTAATGCATCGGGGCGGAAATGCCGGCTTACTAACAAATTTCCAGGAAAAATGGACTTCCCCTTTCTGCGTCACTCATTATGCAAATATTTCACATGTTGAGGGAACAAACTTTTTTTTAAAAAATTGATTGCTCGGTATGTGAATTACTCGTTATGACATGTGCTCGTTATGAGAGGTTCCACTGTATTGTCATGTAAAAAATATTTTATATTTTGGCCAATCTTATTATTGCTTAATTTTTATATAATGTTTTATGTAACATTGAATAAAACATTGCTTACACACTAACCTTTTAGTAATTACTTAGCTAATCTAAGAGATGAGATATACCACTAAATTTCTATTATAATGAGATATTTTTACAAGGAATTTCATAAAAAAAATTCTGACACCTTAAATCCTCGCTTTTCGATTTTCAACTGAACTAATGTGTAATTATATTTTAATTAATATTAATTTGATTTACAAATTATATTAGCATAGTTAAATGTGAAATTTATCTTTGTACATATATTTAAAATCTAGACATGTATCTATATTTGGTCCATGTTAAGACAATAATTGCATACTTAATTGATGCAGTCTCTTTCGAATGCTTTTGTTCCAACTCCTTGCGGTTATCTTCTTGTCCTAATACCATGATTTGGAAAAGAAAAATATTGGACTGATTAACAGACAAAGCCGTAGTCATTCATAAACACAATACTTAACCATTTATAAGTTTACATGTATTTATTTACCTGTTGTTTTTATGTCACGACGCTTGTGAGCGTCAAGTTCTTCTTACCACTCTAAGATTTGTGATCGTAATGATTGTAGGACGTCTTTTAACACAATCTGATGTAGGTCAAGTTCTTCTTACCACTCTAAGATTTGTGATCGTAATGATTGTAGGACGTCTTTTAACACAATCTGATGTAGGTCAAGTTCTTCTTACCAATCTAAGATTTGTGATCGTAATGATTGTAGGACGTCTTTTAACACAATCTGATGTAGGTCAAGTTTTTCTTATCACTCCCCGATTTGTGATCGCAATGATTGTTGGATGTCTTTTAACAAAATGTGATGGGGGTCAAGTGAGGTAATAAATGTGTTTCAACAAAACATCTTGAACGTAAAAACTTGTTGAGATTCGGACAAGAAATATATCGTTACAGACTTACTACGCCTGTGTACCTCATATATGCCAAATACGTTACAGAACTCAAGACTGTATCTCATAGCTTTCATTTCTCACCACTGTAACTCAAATATTGATCATTTGACTCAGTCCTTGCCCCTGTAGCATATATAATTCACTTATATAACATTACTCAACATTGTAACTTATGGAATATACAATACTAAATTCCTCCACCCTTGTAGTTCCTGGATTCCACTTATCGGATATTCCTCGTCATTGTTTAACTAATAATTTACTTGTTTATTCTCTTTGCCATCACAATCCAATTATTAGAAGAATGTATGTTATTAACACACACTCGTTTGTTATCTTATTTATAAGGCTGGTACTGATGAAATTTTTTTCGATTAAGCGGTAAAAAATTTAATCGATTAATCGATTCATTTCGATTAATTATATTTTTAACGCATATATAGATCCGGTTACGTTGCAATTCATTATTTCGCTAAATCGGTTAAGTCGTAGTAATTCCAAGACTCCAAAATTTTATGAGGAAAGACAACACATTTGTTCTGCTATGCAAAAATATAGGAAGAAAAAGCTTTTTGTTTACTTATGCACGTCTAAACAAATACAGTGGTACCTTGAGATACGAGTGTCCTAGCATACGAGTTATTTGAGATACGAGCTGTCGAGCGAGCGAAGTTGTGTTTTGAAATACGAGCGACATTTGAGATACGAGGAACTGCCAGCTGCTATGATGTGGATCATATTAGTCACAAAATTTATTTTTAACGCTCTGTGCTGTATTATTGGTGCACTCATAAATTTGAAATTTGTGAGGGATAATGTCTTTTTAAACCCCTTATATTAACTTCGAAATCTTGTCTCTCTGTCCTCATCTCTGTCTTCGGCGAGCGGAAAAAGAAAAGTAAAAAATGACCCACTTCCCGCGATGCCAACGAGCTGAAATTTGGCACATAGACTCGTGTCACCAAACATCAGATTTATACGAGGACAAAACACCGATATATAGTTTGTAAAGACCAGTGCTGCCAGTGACAATTTTGGAAAAAATCTAGCCAAAATGTCGAAAAAAAACCTAGATCCGAAAAAAAAACTAGATGTGCTAAAATATTTTTGTAAATGACGTCACAAGGTCCCCCCCGCCCCCCCCCCGCCCCCCCCCCAAAAAAAGCTATATTTCCTACTTAAAAATTAGCATGTTTCAAAACATTTTTTTAAAAAGTATGTAATTAGTGTAAGTCTGTATATCTAATATCGTTAGTCGCGCGGAGCCATTTAAAACGGCATTAAATAATTTTTTTTTGTAAGCAATCAAATATGTAAGTTTAGCTTTCATCTAAAGTTGTGCATTATTGATGTGACGTCAAAGTTATTAAACACCTCCCTCCCCCTTGTCACACTTCTCAGCAAAGTGTGCATCCCCCCCCCCTTTTTTTTAGATGCGTGTCGTCATATATTGACGAACCCCTAAAATATTAGTATGTTGTACGTAAATATTTGTAAAGTATACTTACTTAAATATGCATTTATTCATCACTTATTTTGTCTTCCTTATAAATCTTATGCGCAATCTTATCAGCATTCTTGGCATCATTCATATTTTATCTATTAAAGACGCCCTTTTTATACATTATATTATTGAGTCCTACTGTTATCCATTGTCTTGCAATTTTATTTGAGTTTTAAATGTTGATAGAATTTTAAATGTTGATAGAGTTTTGGTTTTCCTCGTTAGATCAGGTAAGGGGCCGTCCATAAATGACGTCATGCACCTATGGGGGGAGGGGGTCACACTTTTGTGACGATGCGTGACGAGGGGGAGGAAGGGGGTTGAAGAAATGTGACGTCACATCAAAAGTGTAACTTTAAATAAAACTTCCACTGAAATATTTAGTCGCTTACAATTTATTTAATGACTTTTTTTTTAAATCAGTGCTTCTCATTGTGCCGGTCGGTAGGCCATCAGAGTAGAGACGCCAGTTGGCGTAAGCTATCAAGACTATCAAGACGAAAACATTAAATCTAATTATAATTCTTAAGTTTGAAAAGCCACAAGATAACGTATGAAATTGTTACCCTGCGTAGTTTGATGTTGACATCAAAGCGTTTGTGATGTAACCGCAGCTCCGTTTGGTTCTATCACGGCAGGAGTCGGCGAACTTTTTTTGCCCGTTACCCCAAAATATACAAGTGTGCGTATGACTCGGGTATTTGGGGGAGCGTCGTTAGCTCGGAGAATGCTATTGGTGTCTAAAATGATACGAATAGGATTATGTGTAGATATTTTAAATCAAAACGACACGGACTATCGTTTTTCTTTAAAAAGGGGGGTGGGGAATCTATTTGATAGAATTATAAATGTTTTAAGTTTGATATAATTGTTTGATTTGTTTTTGTTAAAACGCCCCTGGACTTTCTAGATATAATGATAAATGAGCCCATTTAAAATTAGTCAACTATTCATTAACTTTATTGAATGCATCAATTCTTGACATCGCAATTCGAGAGGAGCACAAGACAACTTTTCTTGTTAGCTGGTTTTAAGGCATTAATTTTAAATACCACAGAAAGGATACTTGATACAGTCAAGTCATGTGGATTAGGATTATTGTTACTCGTGTCAATATAAATGACAGTATTGTGGATTTAGGTGTCTTCGTATAGTACGTAGGAAAGAAATCTGAAATCTACATAGTTGTCAAATTTTTAAAAATGCATTTTCTGGAAGGAAACGATTCAATAATGAGCATATGTTCCAAGCGTGCACATACACATGACGTATTTTAATATATCTAGTGGATTGTAGTGGATGTTATATGTCCCAAATGAGTCTGCATTACCCCCAAGAATTCCCTTTTGACCCCAGATGAGGTTATTTACCCCTGTTCACCGACCTCTTTCTTACGGGATGACCTTAAGTCAATTGAGGGATTTTTTTAAAATGCATTTTAAAAATATTATTTTTAAAAAAAAATTTGCTAAAGAAAGACGTTAACCGAGATGATTAATAGTAATAGTCAATGTTTAATTTGTATGCATTAAAATAAAATATAATCTAAGGGTGTTAACATATTTCATTTTCTGAAGGCCGGTTAAACGTTTTAAAAAAATCCTTCACGCGGGTTACAATATTACAATGTAGACCTTCACTAAATCTTCTTATATATATATATGTATGTATGTATGTATGTATGTATGTATGTATGTATGTATGTCCTTTATTGCTGACTAAATCATTCATCCGATCGCCATGAAACTTTTGGAAACTTTTGATTACGCTCCTGAGAACTTTTTTGCTAAATTTAACACTCATGGGGCGCTGGGGGCCCATAATATGATTTTTTTCTTTTATGAACTATATAAAAATAGTTTAAGCTTTAGCAATTACGTAAATTGATGGATCTTAAACCAAACTTTGTATTTAACAACTTGGTAGCCAAAATTGAAATACTATAGGGGACTAATTTCCTAATGTCCATTTATTCAGGGCTAGGAGCCGAAAGTGTCTTTTTTCATAAACGTTTAAGATTTTATTCCCCATTCAATTATTAAAAATCTTGAGAAATAATAGATAAATATATCCACTATGAAATTGATTGAAATAAACATGTGTTTTGAAATTGACATCTTGCACTAAACGGGCCCTGGCTCCCTTAATGTCATTTTTGCTTATATGAGCTATATAAAAATTAGTTTCTGAGTTAGCTACGGAGTAAATGAATGGATCTTAACCAAACATTGTTTATAAAAATTTGTTAGCCCATATTAAAATAACAAATAGTACTGCACCTCTAATGTCCAAATGTCATTTTTTCTTATATGTTTTTAGATATTATTTGCCATTTTATTTTTAACGATCTTGAGAAATTAATCCATGATGAAACTGAATTAAAATGAACAGGTTTTCAAAATGTAAATCTTGAACCGAATGGGCCCGGGGGCCCCTTAGTGTATTTTTTACTTATAGTAGCTATATAAAAATTAGTTTAAGTGTTAGATAATGAGAAAATAACTGGATTTTGGACCAAACTCAGTATATAAAAACATAAGAGCCTATATTAAATTACTATAGGGCACTGAACTCCTGATGTCCATTTTCTCGGGTCTGGGGGCCCTAAATGTGTTTTTTACTAAACTTTTAATATTGTATACCCCATTCAATTTTACACGATATTGAGAAATATAGATAAATATATTTATATATTGTTATGAAATTGATTGAAATTAACAGATTTTCAAATTTCATATGTTAAATTGATGGGCCCGGTGACCCTAAATGTAATACCTTTGTTATCTATATGTATTCCTTTTTATTGAGATCGTTGCAACGCAAGACGTGTATGCTAGTAAATAATAAATACTTTAATGACAATAAAAGTGATTTGAAACATACTTATTTTCAAATAGAAAATAAGGGGTGGGGGTGGGTTGGTGTTGTTTTTTTTTGGGGGGGGGGTTGGGGGGGGTGGGGGTGAAAGCTTTGTGACGTATTTTTTAGAGGGGGGTCTAGCTTTTTGTGACGACGCGTGACGAGGGTAGGGGGTAAAAAATCTGCCAAAATCGCGTGACGTCATTTATGGACGGCCCCTAACCCATTCCACTTCTGAATCCCGGACGGAAACAACGAGAATTTGTATGTGTTTGTTGTTGTATCATCATCGCCCTTCGTCCCGTCTGGGGCATAGGCCACGAACAAAGTCTCTCCAGGCATCCCGGTCCTGCGCCAATCTCTCAATCTGCCCCCAGCTGTGCCCGCTCATTTTTGTGTCTGCCTCCAGTTCCCTTCTCCAGGTCATTCGGAGAATTGTTCGGAGACATTTGTTTATAAAAGCTTGAAGCTTTTTTGAAATGGCTGCTGTTATTCACCATATTTCTGCTCCATACAGTAGGACAGGCTTTACTGTGGTGTTGAATATCCTGACCTTGGTATGGAGAGTCAAGTTGTTGCAGTTCCAAACTTTTTTTTAGCTGTTTAAATGATGTTCTTGCTTTGCCAATTCTCACTCTTACATCGGCGTCTGTCCCTCCTTGTGTGTCGATGATGCTTCCAAGGTATGTGAAGCTATCCACCTCTTCAAGATTTGTTCCTTCCAGTGTTATTGGAGTGTTGCTTGATGTGTTTATTTTAAGGACTTTGCTTTTTCCCTTATGGATGTTCAGGCCAAGGCAGGCAGAGAACTGTGCTACATAGTTGGTTTTCTCCTGCATCTGTTGCTGTGAGTGCGATAATAAGGCAAGATCGTCCGCAAAGTTCAGGTCATCAAGTTGTTTCCATAGTGTCCACTGGATACCATTTCTCTTCTGCTCTGTAGACATTTTCATTATGCAGTCGATGGTTAGCAGAAATAAGAATGGTATGTACCTCAAAAGCCGCTGTTGCTTGTTGGCCATGGACAATTCTACATGTAAGTCCTTCGTAGGAAGCCTTAATTATGTCAGTCAGTTTTTGTGGTATCCCGTAGTGTCTTAGTAACTTCCACAGGGTTGGCATGTCAACACTATCAAATGCCTTCTCATATTCAATAAATTTGATGTATAGTGTTGAGTTCCACTCCAGGGATTGTTCCTATATAATTCTCAGTGTGGCAATCTGGTCAGTGCATGATCTATCTTTTCTAAAACCTGCTTGTTGGTATCTAAGATGGGTGTCTATTGCGTCCCTCATTCTGTTTAGCAGCACTCTGTTAAATACTTTGCTTGGTATGGATAGCAGAATTATTCCTCTATAGTTGGAGCAGGAGCTAAGATTTCCTTTCTTTGGGAGCTTAATGAGATGTCCTTCTTTCCACTCCGTCGGGATCTGTTCTTCCTCCCATATTTTCTTGAAAAGAATGTGTAGCATTGCAGAGCTAGTCGTAATATCTGCTGTCAAGGCTTCTGCTGGTATTCTGTATGGACCAGCTGCTTTGCCTTTCTTTAGTTGTTTAATTGCTCTGTTTATCTCTTGTTTTGTGGGTGTGCTGCAGTCTATTTCTAGGTCTTGTTCCGCTGGCTCTATGTTGAGTTTGTATTGTGGGGCTGGTCGGTTGAGGAGTTCTTCAAAATGTTATATCCATCTTTTTTTCTGTCCCTCTTCATCAGGTATAGATTTCCCATCTTTAGTTTTAACAGGTCTCTCTGGATTTTTGAACTTTCCGGATAGCTTTTTTATTGTACTGAATAGTTCTCCATGGTAAGCTTCCTCTTCTGCTTCAGTTGCTAGTCCTTCTATGTAGTTCTTTTCATCTAACCTTATACTACGTTTAACGTCTTTATTGGCTTCTGCGTATTCTGCTGATGCTCTTGCTTTTTCAGTTCTGGTGCGGCTGTTGTTGAGATTTGCCTTCTTCTTTTTCATCTGTTGGATTTTCTCCATGGTTTCATTAGAGATCCATTATTTATGCGTTTGTTGTCTGGGACCCAACATTTCTTCACAGGTGGTCGTAAGTATTTCTTTGAAGCTTTTCCAGTTTTGTTCAACTGTTTCTTCGTTGCCAAGTTCTTGTAAGATCGGGAATTTGTTTGTTAGCGTAAGTTTGAACTCATTAAGTTTTGGTCCCCCTTTCAAGGAGTAGTGTTAAAACGTTGGCGTTGGCTTCCCTCACTTGTCCAATTCTTTTTCAATTTGAGCCTTAGTTGGGCAATCAGTAGACAGTAGATGATGGTCTGAGGCTACGTCTGCCCCTCTTTTTACCCTTACATCTTGGAGAGATCTTCTAAACTTTTTGCAGATACATATATGGTCGATTTGGTTAGCCGTTGACATATCTGGTGATATCCATGTTGCCTTATGGATATTTCTATGCATAAAGAGACTTCCACCAATGACCAGTCCATCTGCAGCACATATATTTGCTAGCCTTTAACCATTATCGTTCATCTCTCCGATGCCATGTGTTCCCATGCATTCTTCATATCCATTATTGTTGCTGCCTATTTTTGCATTTAGGTCACCCAATAGAATAATCACATTGCTCCTAGGACACTTTTGGATAAGGGTTCTCAGTCTGTTGTAGAAGTCCTCTTTGTCCTCTTCTTTACTGTCATTAGTAGGAGCGTATACCTGAAGAAGATCCATATTGACTTCTCGCTTTTTGGTCTTAAATCTTGCAGTGATTATTCGGGGACCATGGGCTTCCCACCCTAAAAGGGCGTTCTGAGCAGTTTTGGAAAGCATGATTGCTACTCCTTGGGTGTGGGCTGCGTTTTCTTCATCATGGCCTGAATATAGTAGCAGTTCTCCTGTGCTGAGCTTCATCTGACCTGAGCCAGTCCATCGGGATTCACTTATCCCTAGGAAGGCTAGCTTGTAGCGTTGCATTTCGGCAGCAACTTGGGCAGTTTTTCCAGCTTCGAACATGGTCCTTACGTTCCATGTTCCTAAGTTGGTGGTGGTCCTAGTGGAGAGGATGGTTGTCTGCCGGGTGGTTTCCAGTTGGCTTTGGCCACCCAGCTTCATAAGTTCTCTGTTACGAGACCCATCATCTCCAAGGTCCGAGTTTCCTATTTTGTTTCTTATTTGTTGTTGTATACGGAATAGGAAAAGTATAACTATATCTATCTGAGGGTTGTATTAGATTATCTTTGATTTATACCATGAATACCTGAGAGAATATTCTCTCAACGCAGGCAGAAGAAAATGTTAGAGCTGTTAAGTTTGTCATGAGGTCTAATAAAATTGAATATTTTGACTCATTCAAGCTTATCTTGTACTAGATTTCATTATCATTAGACAGATGGCACCGCAGCAGCGCCATCTTTCGAATTCGGTGGGATTGCATGAAAGAGCTATAGATATCATAATGTAAAATATCAGAGCGGCTGAAAAAACACTGTTACCACCGAATGCTTAATTTTATTTTTGAAAAATTGAATTTAATTAGGATATGAATTGCACATATTTATTACTTTTTGTACTTAAACATCGTGTATTTACTTTTTTAAAGAAAAACCTAGATTATGGCAATTTACAACCTAGACAAGGTTAAAAAAACACCTAGATCTAATTTGAAAAACTGGCTGTAGTAGCTGTAGGCAGCTAGAGACATGTAGGTAATGAAACAGCTATGTTATCTCCATTTAATAGGAGCGAATAAAAGTGTAATAACACTTGAAAGTGCCTAAGCTTAAACAGAAAAGTGAGATAGTTAGGGATGATCCCAGATAAGACATACATTTCTATTTATGTTTTATTATATAAGTTTTGTATATTGATTGAATAAAGGAATGATAAAAGTAAAGCATTAATAATTCAGGTAATTTTGGACACTTTAAAATATCTCAAAATCAGTTTAAATGTGGTTTATATGTACGAGTCTTTTTAATTAGCAGCTTAGCTCAAGAAAAATTAATTTAAAATTAAAAACAAAAAGACTAATTACTTCCCTTGATACAAATCATAATTTTACGCATTAAAATCTTTTAGAATAATAAGTTAGAATCCAATCAGGCCTACTTGATACGTCTTGATAACCCAAATGACGACATGAATAAAACTAAGCTTTGAACTTTGAACGCAAAAGAGTTCTTTCTTACCAAGATGTCGAATATCTTAATTCTCATTTAAGAATTGCAACAGAAATACGGCAACTAAACACACAAGTCCATTTTATGTGCAAAAACTGTTTTATTAGTCTTCCTCCATAGATTTTTAAGCCACAATGCGTTCATCTGTCAAACTTACTGTAAAAAATATAATAGTACTAAACTACAGGTATAAATAGTATTAAACTCAAGACGGCCCTTTATAATTATATATTTTAATTAATTTATAATTATATGCCTTTTGCCTTGCCCTTTTACTTTTGGATGGAAACCTTTTATCCTGGTAAGCATTATGAGAATTCTTTGAATAATGTTGAACGTTATCCCCAGAATTCTGTGACTGACTCTAGACGTTGATGGGAGAATTCAGTGAACTATTGTCAAAGTCATTTTTGAGCATTATTTATCATGTCTTATCTTATCTCATCTTATCTGTTTACAGACGCTCCTTCTATACAGAAGATTATTGCGTCCTACGCTTATCTATGTGGTTTATTTTATTAGAGATTTAAATGTTGATAAAGTGTTTGTTTTCCTGGATTCTTCAGGCAACCCATTCCACGCCCGAATTCCGGACGGGAAGAAGGAAAACTTGTATGTGTTTGTTCTTGCATACGGAATAAGAAAAGGTGTTTTTATCCTTATGTCTATCTGAGGGTTGTATTAAGTTATCTTTGTGTTGTATTTCTAAATTAGAATTAATTGCTTTATGTATGATTACTACTTTGCTCTTGGTTCTTCTATCCTCTAGTGTTTCAAGGTTTAATGATTTAACTAATGGTGTTATTCCTGTCAGTTTCGAATATTCTCCAGTAATGAATCTGGCAGCTCTTTTTTGAATTTGTTCTAGTTTATCAATGTTTTCTTTGGTGGATGGGTCCCATACAGAAGATGCATATTCTAGTACAGGTCTCACCAAAGTGAGGTAGCATTTTAGTTTTATATCTCTATTACATTTGTTAAAGTTCCTTTTTATAAAGCCTAAGGTTTTGTTTGATTTTTTAATAACTTCATTGACATGGGGATTCCATGATAGTTTCTCATTTATTAAGACTCCTAAGTATTTTGCATCTTAAGTTTGGGTCAGTTCTTTTCCATGAATGTAATATTTTGAATTTATTTGTTTCTTTTTCTTTGTTACTCTTAACAGTTGACACTTTTCTGGGTGGAAAGACATACTCCAGTTAGTTTCCCATTTTATCAATTCATCTAAGTCTTTTTGTAAAATTTTGCTATCTTGTTCTGATTTAATTGTTCTATAGATTATACAATCATCAGCAAATAACCTAACTTTTGTACCTGTTGAGATGTTGTTGGGTAAATCATTTATATAAATTAAAAAGAGTAAGGGACCTAGCACAGTTCCTTGTGGAACTCCTGAGTTAACCTTTATTGGTGCAGATTTAGATCCATTAATTATTACAGTTTGCTCCCTGCCCAAAAGGAAGTCTTGGATCCAGTGATGTAAGGAACCTGAGATTCCAAAGTAGTTAAGTTTTTTAAGTAAACTAAGGTGGTGAACTTTGTCAAATGCTTTTGAGAAGTCTAGTAATATTGTATCTATTTGATCATTTTTGTCCAAGCCTTTTGATAGTTCATCTATTAAACCTATTAATTGTGTTTCACACGATCTGTTTTTTCTAAAGCCGTGTTGATGTGGGTATAGGGCATTATATTTGTCAAGGTGGTTAACTATTCTACTATATATTATGTGTTCTAGTAATTTACAGGTGATACTAGTAAGTGATACAGGCCTGTAATTACCAGGGTCTGATTTATCCCCTTTTTTAAAGAGTGGAGTTACGTTAGCTAATTTCCAATCCTGGGGCACTTTACCCTGGTTTAGAGAGGCTTGAAAGAGAACTACAAGGATTGGGGACAGTTCATTGCTTAGTTCTTTTAATAATCTTGCAGGCAAATCATCTGGGCCAGTAGCTTTGTTTATTTTTAAGTTTTTTAGGAGTGAATGTATACCTATCTCATCTACAGTTATGTTACCTATTTCCTCCATTTTATTTAAATTTATTAAAACTTCCTTGTCGCCTGAGGCAGAAAAAGATGATGCAAAATATGTGTTAAGGATATTAGCTTTAGTTTTATTATCATTATAGGTTTTATTATTTGAGCCTTTTAGTGTGGCTATTTCTGAAGGTTCCATTTTTTTAGATTTGATAAAGGACCATAAGTTTTTATTGTTATCTTTGGTAATTACATTGTTTATATATTCATTTTGGAGGTTCCGACTAAGTTTTTGTGTCAAGTGTTTAATCTTTAAGTATTTTTTGTGTATCCTATATGAATAGGTAGCTTTATATTTCTTAAATAAGTTCTCTTTTAGTTTGCATAGCTTTTTCAATCTAGAATTGAACCAGCATTTGTTAATTTTATTTGATGTTAGTTTTGTTGGAACATTCTCATCCATTATAGTTTTTAGATTTGTTTTTATATCTTTCCAAATTTCTTATACTGGGCTATTTGTGTTAAATTTACTTAGGAAAGTTTGTTGGAAGTTAGCCGCTGATTGGTGTAGTTTTATTGAATTACATTTATTCCAAAGATAGATTATTCTTCTAGGTATCTTATTAAATTTAGTTTTTATTGTATTGGTGACCCTAACTATATCATGGTCGGACAGTCCTGGAATTATTTTATAGTCTAACACTAGTCCTGGTCTATTTGTTAGGAATAAATCTAGTGTTTTACTTTTCCTTGTTGCTGTTTTTACTACCTGTTCTAGGTTTATGTTGTTTATAGTGTCTAAAAAGTGTTCATTAATTTCTTTGTTAGTTTGATGGTTATCAATTGTATAATTTTTCCAATTTATATCTGGAAGATTAAAGTCCCCCATAATCCATATAACTGCATTTTTATTATTCTCTTTTATGAAAGTTAATTGACTACAAAGATTGTTCATGTATTCTAGGTTTGTATTCGGAGGTCTATATATACTGCCTACAATAAGTGGGGATGAGTTTGGTGTAATTATGTTACAATAAATAGACTCTATATTAAAATTTGGCTGTGTATCATGTATATCAATATCAAGTAAATTCACGTTATTATATGAATTTTATATCTGACCTTATTAAAGAAAACAGTACCAGCCTTAGGCTTAGGTAATCCCTTATTTTAGCGCATTTTAAATTTTTAGAACAAAATAAATAAAATAACTTACTTTTACTAATTTAAATTTAAACACTTGACTTAAACTTAAATCAGATATAAAAAAATAAAAAAGTATTTATAATTTAATGCTTTAACTTTACAATTAGTTTCTTGTGTGTTTTGTTGAGTTCAAAGGGGTTTTTAACTTAGAAAATGGTTTTTAATTTTAAAAGCAAACTTCCAACAGCAACAATGACGCCGTTAGTCATAGAAGTAGAAGATAGTGACATATACAAATTTTTATTTCGTACAAAAGGTAAATTAGTAATTTTATTTCAACAAAATAATAATGTTTTAATTTTAAAATAGATTTCATAACAATAATTAATGAAGTAAGTAGTAAGTTTGAAAAAATGTTTTTTGATGACTTGAAATATAAAATGCGCTGAAATAAGGGATTACCACAGCCCTATACTGCCTATACTTATTCCACTTATTGTTTTTCATACATTTTAAGTTCATATTTTAATTTTAGAATTTGTTCAGTCCACAAAGCTTTTTTTTATTATCTAGCTCACTGGTATAGTCCATTGTGTATTGGCTTGGATATATGATATAGCCCAAAGAATTTGTCAATATTTATTATTTTATTTTTCTGTTACGTTTTATTTAGGGCCACTGGCCACCAAATTCACTTCGCCTAGGGCTCCAATTCCCTTAGGCAGCGTCTGTACTAATATAGGTCTTTAGGTTTTACAGTCCATGACATATTGGACAATATAGGCCAATAAATTTATTTATAATATCTCTCTATGGCATCCGTCCATCCTCATTAGTAGTGTTAGCAATATCGGCAGTATATCATATTATATGTCATTTGCGCCGCTACCAAGGTCGCGTTGCAGTGGGATGAATGTGAATCATTTAAATATTATGCAATAACAAAAGGGTTAAAATAGAATTTTTTATTTTTTTTAAATTAAAAAGAAAAATTTTAAAAAAAGATTCCCCATCTAAAAATCAAACCCTGTTAATAAAAAAAATAAATAAAATTTTTTTTTCCACAAGCGAAAATCGAACCCTGTACCACAACGTGAATTGTCCTTCACACATTCCTTCCGCAATGAGCGATTTAAGACAACAAAATCTTGCAATATTGTCCATAGAACAAGATATTACAAATAAGTTAAATTTTGATAGTGTAACACACGATTTTTCAATAGGTGTCTACCGATATGCATTTTTGCCGATACCGATATTTTTTTTGCCGATATGAGTGCCGATATGAGTATTTGTTAGGACTAAAACCAGCGGTCTTATTTGATGACGTCATTCTTAAATTTATCACTCCTAATTATTTATATTTTATATTAGGGGTCTACTGATATGCATTTTTGCCAATATGACCGATATTTTTTTCCGATATGAGTATTTGTTAGGACAAAAACAGTGGTCATATTTGATGTCGTCATGTGTAATTATTTATATTTTATTATTTAGGGGTCTACACTCTACCGATATCCAGTTATGCCGATATTACCGATTTATTATTTTTTTTCCGAAACGAAGTTTCTGATGTGTTTACAATTTACAAGTTCCAGATCATGACTCATGACCTACATAGGACTCATGGCAAACGAACCGTCCTTTATGAAAATGTACAAGCAAAATGAGGTACTCCTTTTGAAACTTCAACTTTTGACTCATAATTATTAATTCTAACCAATAGTTTAATGGCTTTTGCACACGGCCACCTTTTATGAATGAAACAATGAGAACAAAGCAATAGTAATGGAGTGAAATGAGGTTGAAGGATGAATGGTTGCCCATGACAACAAGTCTGCACACGGTACATTTTGTTATTCCATACGAAACGAAATGTTTTAGACATCTGCGATTCTGCGTGCATCTTTGCTATTAGAGCAATTACGTGAACATAATGTTTACATGTTATCCATTTATTAGAGCAATTACGGTATACTTGACATCGGCGCTATTTACACAGTATTTCTGAGCATAGGAAAATCGGCCGATACCTAAAAAATATCATAGCACATGGCACACTGTATCGTGGCTGTAGATATTAATACTAGGACTCTTTCAATACCGGTATCAGGATCGATATATTAATTTGTCGAGATATTGTAAATCTAAATAATAGTTGTTTTTTTTTGTTGTTGTTTTTTTTTGGTCAAAATATCACTTATTATGAAATATCGGTGACGTCAATATCGGGACCTTTACATGCTACCGATACAGATATTGCCGATATCGGTGCCCCAGCCGATATATCGGTAGACCCCTATTTTTCTATTATGAAAGTTAGGAAAGTAAATGTATAAATATGATTACATACTAATGTATAAAATTTCTTTGTTTGTAACAAAAATCATGTATTTATAAATAAAAAATGAAAGAATAGTAATTGATAATGTTTTTTGGGATGTAAATTTGGAATATGTTTTGGTCTCATGGGGGGGGGGACGGGACTGCGACCTCAGTAACTTTCATGTGGCCTTTAAAAATGTATAGTTGTAACTGGTTTACTTATTAATGTATCTTGTAGGCGTTCTCTCAATACATAACCTCGCATAC
Organism: Ampullaceana balthica; assembly: GCA_944989445.1. Lineage (NCBI taxonomy): Eukaryota > Metazoa > Mollusca > Gastropoda > Lymnaeidae > Ampullaceana > Ampullaceana balthica. Next base: position 240,971 of record CALYLW010000336.1, on the reverse strand, counting down.
AATAATCCTCTGAAGAACTGGTTTCAATAAAACAACTTTAATATCTACACTATTCACATATAATTTGAGGTTATACAACGTGGAATACTCAGGCACATATCTGCCATGACACCAGTATTCTCTAACACTGATAATAATCTCGAACCTTCCACCCCATCTCTTCCCGCGCTTTCACTCACGTGATCTCTCCGTCATCCAACACGCGATTCACACGTGACATTCACCCCCCATCCTTAAAAAAAAATGTTTATGAAATACAACATTTTTGGTCTTAATAAAATCAAATTAATCTATATCTATATTCAAATCTCAAATATTTATCATCATTGGACATTCATTACTTTACACACAATATCTAGACATGAAAATCAATAAGAAATAATTAAACATTTAAAAAATCTTTTTTTTTAAAAAGGACACGCTTTTAACATAATCACTACTTTTAGTAATGTCTCATGTATAAGGGATTTATAGTCAAAAACTTTGTTTTTACAGCTATTTTTTAAAACTTATAATAAAAACTCTTTAAAATTCACGTCTGAAGCCCACACATCTTTTTTACCACTATTTTTTTTTATACCAAACACCTCATAAGCGCCCGCCCAACGTTTTATACCACGGTGTTGTGTTCACGTGGTGAACTCATGGATGTCAACAAAGCAGACGGGTACCGATGCTTATATATAGACTATAGATAAACTAAAAATGCAATAATTTCAATACGGTACATTCGATCGATCTGAAATTTTGATACAATGCATTGGCATCCAAGATCTATCTGTGGTAAAAATTTTAGATCTCTAGGACCATCAGAAGTGGTATAATTTTACGTTTCAAGTTTTGAAGGAAGGATGGATACAACATACAAACATTGTGACTTAAATAAAAGCGTGTAAAAATCTGTAGGACTGCAACAGTCTACCTGTGCTGAAAAATGAAAATGGAATTTTAACACAACTATAATTTTGTGTAACCAACATATTTTTAACAATCAATATTCCTAAAATTAAAATTAAATTTATTGTCCATTGGAATTCAAACACTGCTCCTTGTCTATGGTTTACTGAATAAAAATACTAATATTAATACAGTCTCTGGTTTTATCATTTAGGAATTCACAGAATGTCTTTATTTATTGTCGTTCTACTTAATATGTCTGCAACCACATTGTATTTTCCTTTAACATGTTTAATGTCAAATTTGTAGTCGGCTAATAGCATAGCCTAGTTCAAAAATAGTCATTCTTCAGTTGACGAGTAAGAATTCAAATCGTTGGGCTTTGAATGTTTCTTCAGACTGTTAAATGTTCAATAATTCACCAACCAAAGGTAGTCATTCTTCAGCTGACTAGTATGAATTCAAATCGATGGGCTTTCAATGCTTCTTCAGCCTATTAAATGTTAAATAATTCACCAACCATGACCACGATTATGTCCATTCACAATATCAATTCCAGCATCTTGAATAAGTTGCTTAGCTTTTGAGATGTCATTTTTGCTTCCAGATAATTCAATAGAATTTCGACCAGATGAGTCATTGTCAGTAGAAACCTTTATCCAAAAATCACCGTTTGTTTCAATGTCTCTGATTCTGTTTAATACACAATCCATTATTCTTCCTACTTCAGATGATTTCACACGAATGGTTTCAGACTCACTAGTACCATCTTTATCTCTGCTACTATGGTCTTCATCCCTTTTGTCATATATGTGATTGTCAATAGTAGCTACAGTGTCACTAGATCTTATTTCTTCACGATTCATCTTTCTTCTATTTCTATCATTCATGTCTTGGCTTTCATTCTTTCTCCATGGTTGATCAAAATTTCTTATTCTGGAATCAAAACTATATCTGCCTCTCCATGATCTTCTACCTTGATTATAATCTCTATATATGGAATTATGATTGTATTTGTCTCTCCATGATTGTCTACCTTGATCATAATCTCTATGTCTGGAATTATGATTATATTTTTCTCTCCATGATTGTCTACTATGTTTGTAATCTTGTCTTGATTTTTCTTCTGTTTTCTTTCTTATAGGGCTGCCATTAGGTGACACCCTATTTGGTTGTCCTTTATTGTTGTAACACTGCCTTGTTGTTACAGTACCAAGTACTTGTTGGGGATACGGTGGTCGAGTGGCAGCACGCTCGACTGGCGTACCGATGGTCGCGGGTTCGAATCCATGGGAAGCCATGGATTTGTTCCCGGGGCCTAGGGCGTTCCCGAGTCCACCCAGCTTCGAGTGGGTACCTAATGCATAGTTAGGGAAAATAAAAGGCGGCTGGGTAATGCGTGGAACCCTTATAGCCGTGGCATGTGAACGCTGCATCACTTGCCAAAATCAACTGCTGCCTTGCAGATGGTCTTGGCTGACCAAAGGCTATGGAAGCACATCCAGAAAAAACAGCAGGCTGAAGTCGGAGACCACGGGCCAATTGGCGCAAAACTCGTCGGCACGCAATACTCAAATTGAGAACGAAGAAGAAGAAGAAGTTACAGTACCGCAAATAGTTTGTCTGTTGCCTTGGTTTGGCAGACTCTGGTTTCTCATTCCTTGTCTTTTTTCTTGGTTTTTAATTTGTATTGCTGCAAAGATATCTTGTCACTTATCCATTTCCACATTTGGATGAGAGTCTTTAAATGTGTGTAATGCATTTGTTAGCTCTGCTTGAGTACGAACTTTCTTATCAGTTAAATATGTGAATAGAGCTGGTGTTGCATTTTCTAAGAACTTGTCAATTAACACCATTTCTAGTATGGCTTTTGGATTGCTTGTATCTATTGCTGTAAATTCTAGCCATTTTGTTAATTTAACTTGTGCTTCATGCACTATGATCTGTGGATCTTTGTCCATCTTGATTCTCATTTCATGAAATTCTTTTCTATAATCATTTTCTGATTTTCCGATAGGACATAGAAGTGTCTTTTTGACATTTTTATATATGCTTTTTTTCTTCTTTGGCTATACTGTTGTAAGCTTCAAATGCTTCTCCAGTTAGTTGAGTCATCAATTGTCCTGGTCAATCTTCTTCATCATAACCTTTCATGGCCATTATGGATTCAAAATAATCCAGATAAACATCCATTTTTTCTTTCTGACTATCATATTTTCTAACCTTGATAGTGTCCTTCGGTGCTGACTTTCTATTTGTGTCATTACCAGGATTGTGGCCTCTGCTCTCTAAATCAATTTGTAGTTTTAAGTTGTCATTTTTAAGTTGTTCAAGTTCTCATCTTGCAGCTCTTTCTTCTCTTTCAATTATTAGTCTTTGCCTCTCTTCTTCTTTGGCTATTTTTCGCATCTCTTCTTCTCTGGCTAGTTTTAGCTTCTGTTTTTCTTCAGCTATTCTTTGATTTTCTTTTTATTCAGCTATTCATAGCTTTTCTTCTTCTTTGGCAATTTTGACTTTCTCTTCAACAAAGTCTTTCAATTCTTTTCCACTTAAGCCAAATTCTTTTGCTATGGCAGTGAATTCTTTGTAGTAATCCATGTTTAGTTTTATGGAATAATATGAGTCAAGCAATTCGGTAAGGAATGTAGGTATTTATTTATTAAGGTATAGATCCTCCAAATGAAAAAATCTTGATTTCAAAATGTTAATTCCAAACAAGTGACACATCTAAACCATTTAATTCGTTTTTAACAAAATGAGGCAACAAAGCATCCTCACACGGGATCTTAAGTATACTTTATATATACGCTCCCTCAGATTGACAAAACACATCCGATGGTCCAAAGTTTTTGATAAATTAAGTCACTTAGTCAAATTTTCCAATTTTTGAACTTTAGGGTAGTATTTAGACAATTAAGTTCACTCAATTAATCCAAAATTGCAATTATCACACTTTTCAAACAATGAATGAATGCAAATTCCGTTCCTTGATTTATAATTCAACTGACACTGTTGTTAATAGTCCATAGTTTCCCAAGTTCAAGTTTATGTTTACAAATATTTCCCGGAATCGTCTAGCTTGTTATGCTTGTTGACGTAATGACCTACCAGCTCTCGGTAGTGTGTGTACTGTAGTACACTGTATTAGGCTTGAACTGTGTTGACTGTGTAACCCTATGATTAGGACTTGTGTGACCCAGTTTTACGCAGTGGTCACGTGCGTTTAAGCCGCCATCTTCAAATATTATTGTATCAAATATTTCATTGAACCACAAAAGTTTATTCACAGCTGCTTACGAACTTGAATATTCACAAATAATGATTTGAAAATAAGCAAGTTTCAAATCATATTTTTGTCATTTAAGTATGTTTTTAGTGCAAGGCTGCACTCTAATATCGTAACACACGTTTTACGTAGATGTCATTAAATAAAATGTAAGTAATCAATTTTTAAGTGTAAATTTTATTTACAGTTGGGCGTTTTGACGTGACGTCACATTTTTCAAACACACCCCCCTCGTCACACATCGTCAGAAGTGTATGACTCCCCTCCCCTCGCCAGGTGTGTGACGTCATTTATAAACGTTCCCTAAAAAGGGCGGCACATTCGAAACCGCACCAGGCGGCTAAAGTTCTAGCTACGCCACTGCGGACCCTGGGTCTGAATAGCCTCATAATTCTGGGGATAACATTCAACGTCTTTCTCAGGATAATGTTGAAAATTATTTGCAGAATTCTGGGGATAACCACTCCGCTTTTGGAAACGTAAAATAACCATTCTTATGCTAAAAGATGAAGTCAGTATGACAATAATAATATAAATACATTTTGGTAATCCTGCAGATTTTACACGTATATTATTTCACAGCGAAATTTAATTTTGTCATGAGAACTTACGTTTTTAATTTATTAAATGCATTATAAATTATTATATGTTGTATTACAGCGCTAACTTGTTAGTGTTTTTCATTTCTACGGCATTTTTCGGCTCTATATAATACATAATCTGGTCACGATACGTCCATTTTGTTTATGTAGCGAAATGCTTGCCGGAGGTTTTTTACCTGTCTCGACCCAGGATAAAATAAATTTACTGACTGAAGATATTTTAAAAAAAGTATATTATTCATCTTTTTTTATGTTCTTAGAAGATAAATAAATATTTTAAAGACAATTTCATTTTTTATTTCGTTACTAGATTGTTGATTCTTATTTTGTTTGTTTGTAAGTGAGAAATTTCCATTTGTCATCTTATTGGGACAATCCGGGAAGTAGTGTGATAAATAAACAAAATGGTTGCATCACAATCAGACTATTTACTGCCTTAGAAATTAAAAAGACTCACAAATAAGCGCTGTAATAGCTGAAATACAACATATAATAATACATTCAATAAATTAAAAATGTAAGTTCTCCCGAGAAAATTAAATTTCGCTGTGAAATAATATATGTGTAAAATCTGCAGGATTACATACATTTTCGCAATTTTTTAAATTTCATAACCAGTCGATCGCAGTCAACGAGAAATCTTTATGGGACTAAGGCAAAATGTTTACCAAAAACCTTATGGGGCATTAAGAGATAATATAGCCTATACATGAACATCATTATTCATTCTGACTATCAAAATAATTTCCCAGAAGAATGGGGGCATTAAAAATATTACTAATAGTTTTAATAATAAATTGTTTTTACCTCTCTTTGTGTTAAACTTTTGAGAAAAAATATTCAATAACTGGTATGTAGTTATCTAATTTCTTATTACTGCTAATCTATATATACAATCGAACCCACTTACCTCGAGCTCGGTTAGCTCGACCACCCTATTATGTCGACGTTTTTTATTGGAACCGCCAAATTCTCTCTTTGTCTTAGCATTTTTTCATCGGCTAGGTCGATTTTTTTAAGTCGCCTAAACCTAGTAACTCGAGCACAAAAGAGGGCCAAATTTGCAACTTTACTTGCTTAGCTCGATTTTCGTCGGTTGACCTAGGAATGCACTCTGTCATTTTTAGTTCACAACAGTGTTGACATCTCGTTTTTCTTCGAGACTTCCGGCTATTGTGTTGTTTAGCGTGTGTGAATTCATTTCTGATAAGGAATGATTTTTTTTAAAAATCGCTTAGACTTATTTGCCGGCCGAGATCTAACCCAGTACACACAGCCCACAGTGTGCTGTGATCAACGGTCAAGGCCACAATAGTTTTATTTATATTACAAGTTTGATTGACTGAGGAAATTCGAGAACGTTCTGATAGTTAAGTAACAGATATCCTGCACGTCAAAAGCATTAAACTTAAAATAACCATATTGATTTGTTTATTTGTATTTTAAATTCGCTGATACGACTGCAAACGCGACTGTGACACGGCGAAGCGTACACTTTGACCTTTTAGCGCATGCGCAGACAATTAAAAACTGGTAACTTATTTTTCATTAAATGGAATCGAAACATGATAGAGACGTAATCAAAGTCCTTTACTTCGGCATAAATATGTATACATGTGTATATATATGTATATATATATATAAATTCCCGATTAGTCATAACCTTTCCCGACTTTCAAGGCCGAGAATTTATTTTTAAGAATTCCCGACTTTTTCCCCTTTTCCTGAGTGGGAACCATGGTTATATTTAAATTTTAAACGGTCTTTAAAAACGAACGGTCATTACAACCTTAGGAAAGAGTGAAGAAATATTAGGGTTCCGATACGATTCCGATTAATCATCCCATCACTAATTAACGCTAACTAATTAATCATGTACATAAAGAAATTTCAAGCACATGTTAATATTTTGCCGCCATATTGGTTTTCGTTTTAACTCGATCATCGGCTATGTCGACGCCATTTTTCATACCCCAACGCCGTCGACTTAAGCGGTTTCGACTGTATATTTCTCCTAAACAACCATGTGCAAATGAGAATTGACCAACCGGAAACCGCTCTGGACAGTCGCCCCGGCCGGATATCGGGTTTTTCGGAGCTATTCGCCTCTGCAAATAGTGCCCACGCAAACAAACCAAATATCTAAACATACTTTTAAAAATACAATTTTGGTATTCGATAAATATCAAGATTAGTATACTTAAAAATTATTAAAAATATAACAAATGTAACATAATTATGTAAATTAATAATTTGAAGTTATAAAGATATAAATTTAATAAACTAATTTTCTAACACAATTTCGTGTTTACTTCTAGCGACTAGCGCCACGCCGCCATATTTATTAACAAAAATTTAAACTATCAAATAAAATAAAAAAATAAATTCAAATTAAAGTAAATATATTAACTAAAATTAGCAGAAACTGACAGTTACAAAGTAAGTAAGTAATATATTAACAAGAGAAACCAAATTTACAAGTAACATAAAATGAATTTATTGATTTAAATCTTAATAAATTAATAATCCATTCTTCTGACCATAATATCATTGCATGAAGAGTGTAGACTGTAGACGGTGGTAAAGTAAACAATAAAAAATACAGTTCTATAATAATTTGATAAACCAAATTGAATGTCTGAAATTAAATTGTATTGGTAGAAAACGTGAAAGCTAAATACAAGGCGGTTATTGTTTTGCGAAATAAAGCAACCACTAATCATTTTCAAAACCAAAATTAATTCGGATTTTGGTTTAACAACCCTAGTACTCGGATTCGTACCCGGATCCGGCATATAGTACATCTAACTATTCGGATTTGGTACCCGGTAGAAAATGTCTACCCAGTTGGTGTTACAAATGAGCATGACGAATGATCCTCGCTGGTGTTGAAAAATCACAGTTGGGAAGCGTGGTGGGATGAAAAGTAAAAAGGGGGGGGGGAGGGGTGGCAACAAAGCTTCTTGCATTCACTTGCCGTTGAGTCGCGTTTTTCCTCAACAGAATAACATATGATTCGTAGTGTAGTGGTTATCACGTCCGCCTTGCACGCGGAAAGTCCTAGGATCAAACTCCAGCGGGAACAAATTTTTTAAAAAATATTTGGTTCTGCCTGTTCTTTGCCCCCTTTTTCCAACATGACTAAGGCTGTTAAACAATAATCAGATTTGAAAGCGACAATCAGTTTTAAATTTTCAAACCGATAATCAAATTTGATTCGGCTGGATTTATGAAGTGAAATCTGACAGGAGCCAAAGCTGGATTTGTAAAAATTGCCATATTCCAGATTTGCCGGAGCTATGATTAATATATATTAAATCGCAAACCTGGCAATCCGAATTTGGCCAGATTTATGAAGGAAATTTCTGCTGTATTCTGGATTTGCCGGAGCCATAGGCGAAATCCGGTACACCCCCAATTTCTGTGAAGTCAGCTATAAAACGATAATTGGTTTTAAAATCGGAGTTATATAATCGATAACCGTTTCGCCCCGCCAAAAAAAAAGAAATTAACTACCCTAAACAAGACTAACCCTCGCTAGGGTCGGCCAATCACAGTTTATATTAAAGGGATGGTAGTATAAAGGGTGGGGGGTGGGTAACAAAAACCTCAGTGGACATGTCTCCACGTTAACTCGTTATTTTTCATAACTTTGTGCTGCTTTCTGTGTCCGTACTCTCTCTCCCCTCCACAGTTCTTTGCGCTATCTATAATGAGCAAAGCTGCGGCGTATGCTTCGCCACGGGTATACGCCGCGGGTCGTTCTTGTTATTTATATAGCTTTGCCTATTGACATCTGTTGGTGTGAAGGGTATAAAAATAACTTAGATCTAATTTTAAAGTAACTTTTAATTGACTTGAATGTTACGTTTTTATCAATTTTAATAAGAACATGAGCGGACTTGCATACAATTAATCATTAATGCCATGAATTTAGCTGCTATAAAACTATTATTAACTGTTCCAGTGCATTTAACTTAAATTTTTTAATCTATATATTATGAAGTACCTGTATTAACTTGCATTCATCATGAAAAGAATATTACTATAGTTGGTCCGAACTCTGTACTAATTCATAGTTGGCTTATTCTTCTTCTTCTAAAAGCCATTAAAGTTAATTAAAGCATACAAAGACGTAAGACTGTATAGAATAAGAGGGAGAGTCTGTAACAGAACATATAACACAGGCATGGGGAAAAAATAATAAAATGTTTCACGGAACTTTGAGCCTGCTTGAGTGCTCATGGAATATGTAATACAAACTGCCAGCACTCTCATTGTGGTTTTTAAAAAACTAAAATGAAATAAATTTTAAAAATAAATAATTAACCGACGTCGCTGGAATTTGATCCAACAATGCAACTACATTTTTAATACAACTATCCTCCGCCTTAACACTCCTCTAGAAATGCTTATAATAAATTAGGATTTTTTAAAACTATATCTATTTATTGTTTAAATGGTCACCATTGCCCATGCATCTCTGTGTGAATAACACTTGACAATATTCACAAAGCTGTGTGAATAATCACTCCGAATATTTTTTTCTTGGTTGCAAAGAAGTGCTTGTAATAGAATAAAACTTTGATAAATTGAAGTAAATATGTTTATCTTTCATCTAGTGTCAAAATTTCACCTATGAGAGCCAATCCAACATGCAAAAATAATATTGTTTCACCACACATGGATTGTCTATACAAGACACTCTAGGATTTAACTTAAAAATGTATTTGTTAAAATGATTCTTGGTGATAAAAAAAAAGAAATAAGTGGAGTTCCTTGATGGAAGAAAAAAAAATGGAAGGGGTATATAAAGAGTTAAAGATGGTAGAGTATTGCTATGTAACACAATTAATTCTTCCTTGAATGAAAATTTTATAATCTCTTTAAAAAAAATAGTTTTAACATTTCAATTTTGGCAAGCAATTCGAGAGTAGTGGCAGTGAGGAAAGCACTAGCATCTGAACGTAGGCCTATTTTCCACTAGGACAGAAGGAAATAATATACATAATATATATGGGCTATATCAAGTATAAAATGTATTTATTTAGAATTACGGACATTCGACCCCGGACTATTCGACCCCGGGCGGTTCGACCCTGCCAGTTCGACCACAGGGCGTTTTGTCCCCAGGACATTTCGACCCCGGTCGGTTCAATCTCGGACAGTTCGACCACGGGACGTTTCGACCCCTTCGTTTCTACACCTTGAAATGTTTTTATTTATTCTTTGTTGTTATTTTAAAAATTATTTTTAAAAAATATAATTTTTGGTAAATTATCCATTAAAATTAAAAAAAACAGTATCTCCACTCCTATCGCAAACCAAAAACACTTAAAAAATGGCCTAATTTATTATTGGGTTTTAAAAATGTATATATTTAAGTCATTCAAAGATTTTCACTGTGATAACAAAAACAAATGAAAGTTGCTTTTTATTATGTTTTAAAATTTTTATTTATTTTAAGGTGTCAACATGCTGATTGCAGGCCCTGAAACCATTATAAAGCCGCGCACTTTGCATTCACTTCTGTTTTTTGTGTTCCTTAACACGTGTATACATACCTCCCTAGCAGAAATACTGATTTTAATAAGACGTACAAAGTTGTCAGTATTTAAATTTAAAGTTCATAAATTTCAATAGCTAATACCGCCGCCTAGCAGAAAATAACATTCAAGAAGCTGCTGAACCCATATGACGTGACTGAACGTTACTTCATTGTTGTTGACATTTTGTCAGAGGGTTTCATAATCCCATGTTACGAAGGCTAGACTCAGTAACAACAACAGCTAGCTGTGTGCTGGCGAGGGTAAAATGAGTGTGGGAGGGGGGTGGGGGCAGAGAGAATGTAGGCACCTTTAGAAAGGACTGTCTGACCACATTGCCTTTGAATTGTGTGATTACATCAGACGGGGTGGGGGTGGAGTTGGATAGGTTTGGAAGGATTTTCTACCTCAGAGGAATGGCGCATTTATCACAATCATGAATTCGCGTTGAATGTTGACTGGCTGTCGGTGTATATACAAATAAGGATTTCAAACTGTATTTAATTTTTAATGGATAATAAAATTAATAATGGTAAGCTAAGTAATTTTTATACCAAAAATTAAATTTAAAAATAATAAATTTTAAAAAGTATATTTAAAAAATATATAAAAATTATACAGCGGAGATACGAAGGGGTCCAAACGTCCGGGGTTGCAACGTCCCTGTGGTCAAATTGTCCGTGGTCGAACCGTGCGGGGTTGAAACGTCCTGGGGTCGAAACGTCCTGTGGTCGAACTGGCAGGCTCGAACCGTCCGGGGTCGAAGTGTCCGACCACCTTAATCTATATATTAGGATTCCTTAAAAATCAACACATAAGAGCTTAATTTCATACTTACTGGATTCCATTAAAATTAAAACTCCTTATAAAATCTGGTTAGCAACTTATTTATCATTCAGTAAACGTATAGTTTGCTTAATAAGCCCTTAAAAGCAATTTTAGGTCAACAATATTTATTCGCAACATACTGCAACCAGAGTTCCAGATGAATTTTCTAACATTTATTGTTTTGGAACATACAAAAGAGTTGTGTAACTTATATTAAAAAGACTAATATATTACCAGAGCATGTCCTAGAAGTATATTAGGCTATTAATAAAGAAAGTGGCTATATTTAAGCTATAATACTGAAATTGGAGGTCGCAATCTGTGTTTTTTTAGACAGCACAGTGCAAAACAAAAATATCTGCCGATTATTTCAGTTGGCCACTGTATCTGGCTTGATGCATACTTATGAATTTGAGATTTTTAAAATTAAAACATAATGTTATTATAGAATTTTTGTAAATCTTTTACTAATTCAAAATTTCAATCAAATGTATTATTGTGTTTCAGATATCTATGATGGATATAAGTCATCATTAAGGTCACAGCACTTCGGCAGAAAAAAGTCAAATCTTAGCTGCTTTGTATTACATTAAATCAAGACTATGGAAAATCATGATAATTGTGTATTTAATCCTAATTTAAGTAAGTGTGATTCTAATGTTGCTCTAAAGGATGAGCAATTTACTGAAACATGCAGAGTAGTGAAGAAAGAGATAAAGTTTGATGATAACTCTTCACATGTAATAGAAGATGGATGTTTTGGCAAATGTCAAGTCAAACTAAAGACAGATCCAATCTCGAATTCAGAAGTTTCATTATCAATAACACCTCAGAATATTGGAGAAGGTGAACTCGAAGGAGAGATAACATCTAATGCTACATCGGCTGTCAGTTCAAGTAACCAAAACACCAAAAGAAAGCATACAGAAAATAAACCATTTAAATGTGACACTTGTCCTGCTGCATACACTGCTCGTTCCAGTTTATTGATTCACAAAAGAAAACACACAGGAGAGAAACCTTACAAATGTGACACTTGTTCTGCTGAATATTCTATCCTTTCAAGTTTAAAACTTCACAAAAGAAAACACTCTGGAGTGAAACCTTTCAAATGTGATTCTTGTCCCTCTGCATTTTATTCTAGTTCAACTTTAACAGTTCACAAAAGGAAGCATACTGGAGAGAAACCTTACAAATGTGACCTATGTTCTGCTGCATATTTTATCCCTTCAAGTTTAAATGTTCACAAAAGAAATCATACTGGAGAGAAGCCTTACAAATGTGACATCTGCCAATCTGCATTTATACAGAAATCACAATTAAGATATCATATAAGAAAGCATGCTGGACAAAAAACTTTCAAATGTGACATCTGCCCTTCTGCATTTTACCAAAATTCACATTTAGTTATTCACATGCGAAAGCACACAGGAGAGAAACCTTTTAAATGTGATAGATGTAGTGCTGCATTTGCTGACTCTGTTAGTTTAACTTATCACAAAAGACACCACACAGGAGAGAAACCTTATAAATGTGACATCTGCCCTTCTGCATTTTACCAAAATTCACGTTTAGTTACTCACATGCGAAAGCACACAGGAGAGAAACCTTTTAAATGTGATAGATGTAGTGCTGCATTTGCTGACTCTGTTAGTTTAAATTATCATAAAAGACACCACACAGGAGAGAAACCTTATAAATGTGACATCTGCCCTTCTGCATTTAACAAAATGTCACATTTAGTGGATCACAAAAGAATGCACTTAGGAGAGAGTTCAAAGAAACGTGTCATTATTCCTACTGATCTAGTAGACTCATCAAGATTACCTCCTGATAAAAGAGGGCTTAAAGAGGAAAAACCTTACAAATGTAACATCTGTCATTCTTCATTCGCTAACTCATCCAATTTTATGGTTCACAAAAGAAAACATACCGGAGAGAAACCTTTCAAATGTGACAGTTGTCCCTCTGCATTTACCTCATCTTCAACTTTAGCAATCCACAAAAGGAAGCATACTGGGGAGAAACCTTACAAATGTGACACTTGTTCTGCTGCATATTCAATCCTTTCTAGTTTAAAAGTTCACAAAAGAAAACACACTGGAGAGAAACCTTTCAAATGTGACTCTTGTCCCTCTGCATATTCTTCCAGTTCATATTTAGCAGTTCACAAAAGGAAGCATACTGGAGTGAAACCTTACAAATGTGACACTTGTTCTGCTGCATATTCTATCCTTTCAAGTTTAAATATTCACAAAAGAAATCATACCGGAGAGAAACCTTTCAAATGTGACTTATGTCTTGGTACATTTATCTCTTCTTCACAATTAGCTTCTCACAAAAAAAAGCACACCGAAGCGAGATCTTACAAATGTGATATTTGCCCTTCTGCATTTGTCCATAAGTCAAATTTAACAGTACACAAAAGACAGCACACAGGGGAGACAAAGCCCTATAAATGTGACATTTGTTTTGCTACTTTTACTTTATCAAACAACTTACTTGTCCACAAAAGAAGGCATACAGGAGAGAAACCTTACAAATGTGATATTTGTTCCTCTGCATTTGCTACCTCTACAAAATTGACTTATCACAAAAGATTGCAGCACACAGGCGAGAAACCTTACAAATGTGACAATTGTGCTTCTGCATTTGCTGACCCTTCGGGTTTAGCTGTCCACAAGAGACTACACACTGGAGAGAGACCTTACAAATGTGACATTTGTCCCTCAGCATATACCTCCTCTTGGGGTTTAACTTATCACAAAAGAACACATTCAGGAGAGAAACCTTTCAAATGTGAATATTGTCCTTCAGCTTTTACCTGTGCTTCGAGCTTAACTATTCACAGAAAGCGACACACTGGAGAGAAAATTTATAAATGTGACATTTCTCCCTAAGCATATACCTCCTTGTCTCACAATATATCAAATACAGGAGAGAAACTTTACAAATGTGACATTTGTTCTTCTGCTTTTTCAATAAATTATAGTTCAACTATTTACAAAAGAATATATACAGCAGCAAAATAACCTTACAAATGTTACATTTCTTCAGCATTGGATTTTTTAATTTCTTGCTTCACTTTTTTTAAAAACAAATAAAAAAAAGCATTCATGTGAAAACTGTACAATAGAACATTTCTCTGTCTCCTCCTTATAAATTGTTTTCCAGATAAGATGATTCATATCTTTGAGTTTTTAAATTCTAAGTGACTTCCTTCACGTTTATTTTGCACACAAAAAAAGCCCCCCAAAAAAACAGACATCCAATAAGTCTTGCTTCTTCCACCAACATTTTCCATTTCTCTTTCACACACATGTCCTTACTAGTGAAGATGTGTTTTGCTTGGAGTACATACTTACACATCTGAAATAGTGTTAAACATCTTTTGTTGAAGCCTTTAAGTTTCTGCACATGAGTGGACTATTTAGTTGTGAAATAATCTCAACCTCACCAACAGCAAAAAACAACTTTTTTCAGGCATGTGTGTTCATTGCAATCCTACATAGCAGTGAAGTTCAAGTTTGGACTACAATCTAGATCTTAAAATATACAAACATATTTTTTACCAATACTTCTGCTGTAATCAGTGTTGGCTGACACTGTTTTCTTCCATCATTTTTCTTTTCTTATAGTTTTCTGTTATATATAATTGAATTGCCATTAGTGCATAACACCTGCATTGTCATTACTATATATTATACTATAAACTTCACACAATTTTGTAAAACTCTTTTTTCCAAAACACTAAAATTGAAAAGTAGTGTACCACAGTATATACATTTATAGATTTATCTGCTTTTAATGTATACAAAGATGCATTAGCTATAATTGTATAATCTTGAATTATTTAAGCTTACCAATGTGTATATAAAAAAAAATATATGTAGTTGCTTTATTGTTGTTTTTTTTCAAGTACTATTTGCAAAATAATAGTTTCTAAAATATTTTAATTTTCATTTTAAGTGTGGGCATTTGATCTTGAAAATTATTTTAACTTTGTTACTATTTTGTTACCCTAAAATGCATGGAGTATGCTTGCACACTTATTATTCATTCCAAAAGAATTAAACCTACATATTTTTTTAATTATCACATGTACTGTTTTCTTTTTTCCATAAATATGAATTTTTGTATTGATAATATTTATTTTCTAATTTTGTGTGTGTTAAGTATTAGTTATCACAATAATAATAATATGAGAAGTAGCTGTAACTTCAGCCTGGGGCTGGGCTTACACCACTTCACATTAATATACTTTAAATGCAAAAAATTCCTAAATTAACGAAATATAACATTATTCTGACAAGGCAGCATATTTGGGCTTTATTGGTATTTTTAGTGACATAAATGATATTCAGAAAAATAATAATTTGAATGATGAGTTTTAATTTCAGTTTGAAGGCCTCAATGGTAGCCATGTTTCAAATGTGTAATAAGCAGAATTCCATTATTTCATACCACAAAAAGAGATGACGGTCCACTGTATGTTTTAGTTTTAGTGTGTGTCTTGGGAACAGAGAGAACTTCTTTTAATGCTGATTGCCAGGTTTTGATAAATGTAAAATTATTTTATTTCCAGATTTTGATAAATGTCAAAATATTTTATTGCCAGGTTTTGATCAAAGTAAAATTATTTACGTTATAAGTAGGGCTGGGCTGTTAACGATTAAAATTTAATCGTTAACTTTTGAAAAATTAACGATTAATTAATCATTAATTTCAATTAAAGAAAAAAAAATTAATTTATGTAATAAGTAACACTTATTAAACGTTCTTGTTGAAAATCTAAATGACACTGGGATGTCTCCTTTATATGTCATCTTTTACCCAACTACGCAACAAGACGAGTGTGTTGAAATTATTTGGTTCAAGTGATGAGTGGGTCTAATTGACAATATAACCAGCCGAGCTGAACAATCATTCAAAAGGAACTGAAGTAACTGGTATGCACAAAACAGTTTTGGAAAGGAATGCCATTATCGGATATCTGTGTTCATTAAGTTGCCACCATTGTAGAGGTTAAATGGATTCAGGAACTTTCATCTCCATTTGGTAACAGTAATTCATCAGAAGAGTTGACGTCATTTTCTGTCTCTGAATCAGACTACATTAATGCCACTAACTTTATACGCTTTTAATTTGGTTTGATAAGTAGGCGAAGTGTTAGAACCATAGTAGGCAAACTTTATCAACATTTTGAACATTCCCGTCAGTCAGTAGTTTAAAACCAAAATGTTTGTGTAACCTTCAAGAAATTTGTTATTATTTATCGGCCACTATTTATTAATATATATTTTTTGTTACTTTTTGACTTCCAATAATTTGTAAGTGTTGGGTCGATTAATCGTTGAAAAATAATTAAACCGTTAAAAAATTTAACAATTAATCAAGAAATTAATCATTAATTTTCTCAGCCCTACTCATTATAAGTAAATGTTTATAAATACCAATTAAATTGACACTACCAGAGCAAAAAACATGTTAAAAGTAGATGTTATATCTCCTCCCTTGCTAGCCACAATATGTTGAGCTAGTGAGTAGAGATACTTGGAAATCTCAACAAAGATATGAATATGAAGTTGTTTTAAGTTGTCCGAACTCTAAACTTGTCATTACGAGGAGTAACAAATATTTAGAAAAATACTTTTCCAAGGCTTGTAGTTTTTTCTTTTACTTGTGTATCTTAGAACTACAAGTCGATACTTGTATTGTAGTGTTCTATCTTTTGTGCTAGTGCGTTGTGGTACTAAGAGTCTGTTCCATGTGGTTTAAATTACCATTAACCTACGCTTAAGTAAAATTATATAAATCTTAGAAATATTTAAAAACTAATACAAATGTGTACTGATATGAATTGTTTTGCTCATTTGTAAATAATAAAAATGAAAATATTGAACTAGTTATAACTTCAACTGACATTTCAATGTAACAACAATTTAGGTGCTGTTACTGTGCAGACAAAAGTACCAGTATGAACAAAAATATTTTATTAGTGAACAGAAGGGTTGCTGTTTACTTGTAAGATAATTATATTCTTGATATGAATCCCTGCTAGTTGCTTGTTTTGGTTTAATTCCAAAGTTACAGAAAAAACATTTTCAAAATTATTATTCTGCCTTGTTATAATTACATTTTCCCCTGTGATGACTTTAAATTATCTCAAATGTTTTTCAACATGTCTAGTTATGTCTGTAACTGTAAACGAGTATGAGTAACTAATGCTGGGAAACAGGAGATTATGTATGTTAGCTGGAAGTATGTCTGTGGGAAAATTGTGTTCTGTGCCTGTATTTCTCTATATGATTTGTTTTTTAACTAAGATTTCATTTACCAATGCTCAGTTTTAAAAATAGTGTATATGTTAATTGTTATTGTAGCTGATTTTTTCAAAAACAATTTAAAAAGAACATTTTTTTTCCAGATGTCTCACACAATGAAAGGAAAAGATTCCTAACATGAGAAATATTTGTGGGCAGAAATATTTATATATATCTCATTTAATACAGCCAAGAAACTGCATGTCCATTAAAATTCATGGATTTTATTTAAGTGAACATAACATAATTATAGATGATTCATAAATTAATAAATGGATTTAGATGACAATTTTATTAAAGTTTTAGTGCTTCAGAACCAAAATTTTAGAAATATATATCAGAATCAGCTATAAAATGTGAAATAATTCTGTAACTTTTCAGTAATTTTTTTTTGTGGACATTTGTGTGATCTGTACATACCAGAATGAACTATAAATGTTTAAGCTTCTCTTTTGTTTCTTTGTGGCTAGTAATAGATCCACATTTCATCTTCTTGCATGTTTTATTAACATTTTGTAAAAAGGATCACAACAAAACCATTCTCAGAATGTAAACTCACATTGATCGTTTACTGTAGTTTAAGGAAAAAAAGCGCCCGGCCAGGTTGTTTTGAAATAAATTGATTGAAGCAGTGCTTGGAAGTGTCACATAAACACTCATTGTTGATTCGGTATTGCGGGTGGTACTCGTGTTTTAATCTTCGTGTTAGGTAATATGTAACCTAGACAACTTGAAAAATAAATGAGCCACAACTTTCCCTGGTGTGGGTCACTGTCGCCTTGAGTTAGATTAAATAGTGCAACAAAGATGATGAACATGAAATTTTAGTATAGTCAAATATATCAAAACATCCTTTCATTTTCATTGGTTCCTCTGTGAGTAGCCTCTGCAAAGCATTTGTTGACTATAAGTTTGTAAATCATTTCAGGTATCATTGACTTCATCAAGTTCATGTTTCCACAAATATTGAAACTTCTGGCAAACTTTTGTGTTGTTCTTTTTTAATGGTCTATTCTCTTTATAAAAATTGTAGGTAACGTTGAGCACTTTTTAGAGAAATTTTAGTATATCAAATATCAAAACATGCTTTCATTTTCATTGGTTCCTATGTGAATCATCTCCAGTATCATTGACTTCATTAAGTTCATGTTTCGACTAGTAGATGTTTACAAATGTTGATACTTTTCTGGCAAACTTTTGTTGTTCTTTTTTAATAGTCATTCTCTTTATCAAAAATGTTTGTAATGTTGAGTACATTTTAGAGAATTTTTAGGATCTCCTCTGAGACCAGGCCAATCATTTGAGCCACTCTTGTGTCAAGACTGACACATATGAAGATCAAGTGGAAGTCCAACTGCAGAGAGGCCATTGCCTGGGTTGTTGACAAAGTAGAACGGATAAACACATTTTATTTAAAAATAATCCGGAGGTTTTTCTGTTATGCTCGTCAAAAAAAAACCCAGCAAAAATGACCATTTGGCGTTGTAGTACCCCTGAAAACAACCTTCCAACCACACTGTCGTCTATGCCGATGTTGCCTCCACTGGCAATTCTTACGAATTTGATTAAAATCATATTTTTAAATATAATTAATTCAGGCTCTGAGATAAAAAATATAATAATAAAAAATTAAATTGAATGATACTTGTTTTGTTCTACTTCTACCTCATGTTGTCATATACAAACATATTTTTAGAACCACTCATTAAAACCTTCATAGGCATGTAATTCAACAGAAACACTCAATAAATATACTAATGTGCATTTAAATCATGAGAACGTAACTGCTTTCACCTATATAAATTATTCAAATAATGCAAAAGCAATCCAAAAAAATTCTGCCATTGACATTAGAGTTACATGAATAAAAATAAAAGTAAACATTACAAACATATCTCATTTAATAAAAATTCATATTTATTATGGCTCATTAAATTGTATGTTTAAATTAATATTTAAGTTTGACAACCATAAGCCAAAGTTTTACTTTACAGACCAACCAAAGTTTTCAAGAATTTCTTAATAAAATATACATATAGTTACCAAGGCTATGAGCATTTGTAATTACTTATGATAAATAATATCTTTAATCTATTAATACAAATCCACCTGGGAAATAATTAATTTAAATCTTCAAATTGGTCGCTCTAAGTAAGTAAAATTTGTGAAAGAGTATGTCTATAAATTTAAAATTGTTTTTATTAAAATTAATAAAATTCTGTAACTTTGGAATTAAACCAACTGCGGTGGTCGAGTGGCAGCGCACTGGACTGTCATACCGATGGTCACGGGTTCGAATCCGTGTGAAGGCAAGGGCCTGCTTGGGGCCTAGGGCGTCCCTGAGTCATCCCGCTCCGAATGGGTACGTAACACTACATGTAGTTAGGCGGCTGGGTAATGCGTGGAACCCACAAAGCCGTGGCCTGTGAATGCTGCATCACTTGCCAACAGATCATCTGTCATGGTCTGTGGACGTAACTATCTTCTGCATAGAAGGAGCGTCTGTATAAATAAGATAAGATAAATATTTCTGCACAAAAGACTTTTCGTTACTTATAATAGACAATGATAATTTTAGAGCAGTGTTAAAAAAAGTTAATTTTAAAATAATTAACAGGAACAGCATTTAAAAATAAGAAAGCAACAAAAAAAATGAACCCACTTTTTTGTATAGAGATAGTCATGTATAGAGATAGTCATGTATAGAGATAGTCATGTATAGAGATAGTCATGTATAGAGATAGTCATGTATAGAGATAGTCATGTATAGAGATAGTCATGTATAGAGATAGTCATGTATAGGGATAGTCATGTATAGGGATAGTCATGTATAGGGATAGTCATGTATAGGGATAGTCATGTATAGGGATAGTCATGTATAGGGATAGTCATGTATAGAGATAGTCATGTATAGAGATAGTCATGTATAGAGATAGTCATGTATAGAGATAGTCATGTATAGAGATAGTCATGTATAGAGATAGTCATGTATAGAGATAGTCATGTATAGAGATAGTCATGTATAGAGATAGTCATGTATAGAGATAGTCATGTATAGAGATAGTCATGTATAGAGATAGTCATGTATAGAGATAGTTATGTATAGAGATAGTCATGTTTCCATAAAAAGTATATAGAAGGTTTTTAAATAAATAGAGTCAACTTAAATTTGTCCAGTGTCCATCCCATCCCTATTTATGTGCTTCATTCTCGTTTGGTCTAGCTTTTTTCTATAACTTATAACCCTGATTAATATCTGCTTGGGGTCTACAAAGCAGCTCAGTTATTAAATTTAAAACTTATTTTTGCTTGATTTTTTTCTGACTTATGAAGGCTTCTTGACAACACATTCGTTGTTTCTTGAGTCTTTTCGGCAGATCTATGAGTCATTGAATTAATTGCTCGGAGTGCTCCAGACAATCTTGTTTCACCTGTTGATAAAGTCATTTGACTAAACATCTTTATGTTTTGATTTTTTAAAAAAATCAAGCTACAAATTATCTCATTCAAATTCTACCAAATTTTTACTGTATTATTACTTAGAGGTCAATGAATGAAATAGCTCTACATTTTTTGGTCTTCATCGTGAACATACTACCGTCTTTTACTTGTACTTAATAGTTTCCAACCAGTTGACACATTTACGAAATATTAAAGCTGTCATTGAAAGAAATAAAATATTTCTAAAAATCTTTAAAAATGAGTAAGAAATAAAAGAAAAATTATTAAACATATTCCGTTTAATTGAAAATTTATCATAAATCATTTACAAATATATACCTTTATAACTTGATAATGGTAGCTAGCAGTCTTGAAAGTCGAACTTAAAACACAGAGTTGACATCTGAACCTGCTTCCTATTCCTATGGAGAGATTACAACTCCAGTCGCGTATCGCAAAGTAGATCATGGACCATAACCTGCATCGAGAAACGGTAGTTAACTTCTTGGGTGATTAATTGGGCTTAAATGATCAACCAATCCTTTGTTGCCCCTTCAGTTATAGAATTTTAACTTTTCATCCCCATAATTTTAAAGCCCGCCAGGTGATTCTCAAAAACCGACCAATCCTCATGGCTGACCCTCTAACTCAGCAGGTCTTCAAAAAACCTCCTCTTTTTGCTTTCCGGAGAGTTAGAAGCCTCAGATATATACTTGTAAGAAGTCACCTTCCCACAATGAAAGCACATATTGGAACAAAGGGTTGCAACCGTAACAGTTGCAATACTTGTCCATATGTGATTGAAATAAACAAGATTTCTTTCCTTCTTGAAAACTTCATAATAATAAGTAAAATGTAAAAAAATCCTTTTTTTAAAAAAGGACACGCTTTTATTTACAAACATTTACAGACTGAAACGCGCTGATCTCCTCTGACCTTGATGTAAACACGGGAATTCGGTAAACCAGGGCTGGAGTGAAACTAGTGAGCCGTGGAGGTCAACTCTAGCAGACGACTATACATTCTAAATAAGTAAAATGTAAAAAAACAACTTTTTTTAAAAAGGACACGCTTTTATTTACAAACATTTACAGTCTGAAACGCGCTGATCTCCTCTGACCTTGATGTAAACACGGGAATTCGGTAAACCAGGGCTGGAGTGAAACTAGTGAGCCGTGGAGGTCAACTCTAGCAGACGACTATACATTCTAAATAAGTAAAATGTAAAAAAACAACTTTTTTTAAAAAGGACACGCTTTTATTTACAAACATTTACAGACTGAAACGCGCTGATCTCCTCTGACCTTGATGTAAACACGGGAATTCGGTAAACCAGGGCTGGAGTGAAACCAGCGAGCCGTGGAGGTCAACTCTAGCAGACGACTATACATTCTAAAAATAATGATAAATAGAGATAAACTAAAAATTGATTAATTTAATTACGGTACATTCAATCGATCTGAAATTTTGATACAATGCATTGTCATCCAAGATCTATCTGTGGTAAAATTTTGAGATCTCTAGGACCATCAGAAGTGATTAAATTTTACGTGACAAGATTTGAAGGAAGGTTGGATGCATACAACATACAAACATTGTGACTTAAATACAAGCGTGTAATAATAAGTAAAATGTAAAAAAAAACTTTTTTAAAAGGGACACGCTTTTATTTACAAACATTTACAGACTGAAACGCGCTGATCTCCTCTGCCCTTGATGTAAATACGGGAATTCGGTAAACCAGGGCTGGAGTGAAACCAGTGAGCCGTGGAGGTCAACTCTAGCAGACGACTATACATTCTAATAAAAGCGTGTAATATTTAAAAATCTTTTTTTTTAAAAGGACACGCTTTTAACATAATAACTACATTTAGTTATGTCTGATATATAAGGGATTTATAGTCAAAAACTTTGTTTTTACAGCTATTTTTTAAAACTTATAATAAAAACTCTTCAAAATTCACGTCTGAAGCCCAAACATCTTTTTTACCACTATTTTTTTTATACCAAACACCTCATAAGTGCCCGCCCAATGTTTTATACCACGGTGATATGTTTACGCGGTGAACTCATGGATGTCAACAAAGCAGACGGGTACCGATGCTTATATATAGACTATAGATAAACTAAAAATGCAATAATTTCAATACGGTACATTCGATCGATCTGAAATTTTGATACAATGCATTGTCATCCAAGATCTATCTGTGGTAAAAATTTTAGATCTCCAGGACCATCAGGAGTGGTTTAATTTTACGTTTCAAGATTTGAAGGAAGGGTGGATGGATACAACATACAAACATTGTGACTTAAATAAAAGCGTGTAAATAAAACAAACCCGTAAAAACAAAGGTTTTGACTATAAATCACTTATATATGAGACATAACTAACAGTATTGATTATTTTCAAACTCTACAAACATTTACAGACTGAATCTGTCTTAACTCTACTTTGCTTCATAACCCTGGGGGGGGGGTGGGAGAGGGGGAAAAGTCTGATCACCGATTCGCTTGAACGAGCTCAGCGTGACACGTAAAATGTAAACAAAAGCACGCGGGTACGTCGATGGATCGCGTCAACTCAAACTTTCACGTGGTTAAAAAAAACAATAACAAACAGTGAATTTGAATTACATACGTCATATAAGGATAAACTAAAAATGCATTAATTTAATTAGAGTACGTTCGATCGATCTGAAATTTTGATACGTTTCATTGTTAGGTGAGACGGGTCCGTGTGCCAAATTTCAGCTCGATCGGATCACGGGAAGTGGGTCATTTTTGAATTATTGTTTTTCCGCCCGCCCACCGGCCCAAGACAGAGAGAGATGACGAGACGGCGGTGAAGTTAATATAAGGGATTTAAAAAACAAACCCGTAAAAACAAAGTTTTTGACTATAAATCCCTTATATATGAGACATAACTAACATTATTTTTTATTTTCAAACTCTTAACTCAACTTTGCTTCATAACCCTAGGGGGGGGGGCTGAGCTCAGCATGACACGTAAAATGTAAACAAAAGCACGCGGGTACGTCGATGGGTCGCGTCAAAGCATCAACTCAAACTCTCACGTGGCAAAAAAACAATAACAAACCGTGAATTTGAATTACATACCTCATATAAGGATAAACTAAAAATGCATTAATTTAATTACGGTACGATCGATCGATCTGAAATTTTGATACGATGCATTGTTAGGTCAGACGGGCCCGTGTGCCGAATGTCAGCTCGATCGCATCACGGTAAGTGGGTCATTTTTTACTTTTGTTTTTCCGCCCGCCCGCCTAAGACAGAGATGACGAGACGGCCGCAAAGTTAATATAAGGGATTTAAAAATGGATTCACTTGCACAAGTCGCAACGTGATTTATGCAAGTCTTTGCAAGAGGTTTAATAAAATTTACGTGGGTGAGACAGTTCGTCGTCTTGGAGATCGGTTTCGAGAACACCTGTATAATATAGATAAACAAGCTCAATGTCCTGTATCTAAACATGTTAACAGAGTTTACCATGACGGTATTACATATATTGCAGTTACTGGTATTTTATATGCAAGCAATACCCATGATAGGATCCACATGGAAAATAGACTTTTAAAACGATTTGGCACGTTGGCGCCAAATGGAATTAACCAAATTCATAATTTTACCTAACTGTAGAATCGTTTTTCCCGTTATGGTTTTCACTGTAACTTTAGATATTTCCTCCTTTTTTCCTATATCCTGTGTTCTTGTTTGTTTTTGCTTTTCCTTTTTTTTTATTTTACATAAATATTTTAAATTATTTTATGATATAATATGTTTTAAGAATTTAAATATATGTAAGTAAATATATTACGTATTGTACTGATGAAGGCAGTAGCCGAAACGTCTATTGTCGTGTTAGTTTAAAATAAAGCTCAAATTTATTGGTTTCATTGAACAATTTGTTTGTGTATTTTGTATTTCAGATATAGAAGTATAAGTAAGTTATATTGACTCCCTGTAGTGTGTATAAACGCACACAAAATCAGACTTTTTGAATGACTGTGACAAACTGTTAATAATGGAAAAAAATAAGTTAAATTTAATAATTATTATTAGTTTTCATTCTAACAACAAAAAAAATTGTTATAAATTTTTTGTTCATATAAATATAACTATTTTTAGGCAGCCAATGAATAAGCTACATTACATCAAAAATACCAGTGAAATATTTTTTAATATTATTTTTTTTAATTTATATAATTTATATTATAGTATAGCATTACTCAGATATTGTGCAATTGTCTAAGGGGCCGTCCATAAATGACGACACGCACCTGCACACTTTTGTGACGATGCGTGACGAGGGGGGTGGGAGGGGGTTGAAGAAATGTGACGTCACATCAAAAGGGTAACTTTAAATAAAATTTCCACTGTGAGATTTGGTCGCTTACAATTTATTTAATGCCTTTTTTATTTTTTTAAATATTTTTTTTTAAAACCATCAGTGCTTCTCAAAATGCCGGTCCATAGGGAATCAGACGTAAGTTATCAAGAAATGAAAATTGAATCTAATTATAATCCTTTAAGTTTGAGAACCCACAAGAGAACGTATAAAATTGTTACCCTCTGTGGTTTGATGTTGACATCAAAGCATCTGTGATTGAACCGCAGCTCCGTCGTCGAACTTTTTTGCCCCTTACTCCAAAATATACAAGTTTATGTGTGCGTTACGACTCGAGATCCTGCCCACATGACTCGGGCGGGGATTTGGGGGAGCGTCGTTAGCAAATGCAACTGGTGAGTTTTACAAGCATGATAAGTGTCTAAAAATGAAATGAATAGGATTATGTTTAAATATTTTAAGTCAAAACGACGCGAAATATCCATTTATTTATTATTATTATTATGGGGAGATCTATTTGATACAATTATAAACGTTTTAAATTTGATATAATTGTTCGATTGTTTTTTTGGTCTTACGCCCCTGGCCATTCTAGATATAATAGTATTCATTCACTTTATTGAATGCATCAATTCTTGACATCGCAATTCGAGAATTGCACTGCACAAAACAACTTTTCTTCTTAGCTCAGTTTTTAAGGCATTAATTTTAAATATCACAGAAAGGATACTTGATACACTAAAGTCATGTGGATTAAGATTATTGTCACTCGTGTCAATATAAATGAAAGTATGGTGGATTTAGGTGTCTTCGTAAAGTATGTAGGTAAGAAATCTACATAGTTGTCACATTTTTAAAAAATGCATTTTCTGAAGGAACCGGTTCAATAACGGGCATATGTTCCAAGCGTACAGTACACATGACGTATTTTAATATATCTAGTGGATTGTAGTGGATGTTATATGTCCCAAATGATTCTGCATTACCCCCAAGAATTCCCTTTGACCCAAGATGGGGTAATTTACACCTGTTCGCCGACCTCTTTTTACGGGATGCCCGACTGTCCATTGAGTTTTTTTTTAAAATACCTTTAAAATATTATTTATATATATATTTTTTTTTAAACAAAGAAGTTAACCGTGCTGATTAAAAGTCATATTTTCAATTCTTACGAATTAAAATAAAGTATAATCTAAGGATGTTAACACAGTTCGTATTTTGAAGGCCGATTAAACGTTTAACCCCGAGAGTTCCCTTTTTACACCGAATGAGATAATATATCGCTGTTCACCGACCCCTCGGTTAAACCGCCCGATAGCGGTAGCCATGTATTTTTCATTAGTTTATAAACCCCACCAGAGAATCAACAATTTAAACACGCCTTGTCCATTGGTGGCATTATATTTACAACTCTTGTGTGACTCACTTGAAATCTTTTTTAAAAAATGGGGAAAAAACAACAATACAAAAACAAAAAAACCTTAAAAAACTCGTGTGCTTCGGAGTTAAAAGTTATGACAATATTGGATATTTTATTAATGTCATATCATTTTTCAGTCTTCAACTTGCAGGAGTTACTGTATTTTGCGACGCACAAGATGACACTCTACTTTCCTGTACACATGTGGGGTTCGTACAGTACTCGCCAAATTCCTTTTACCAAATAATTTTTAGAAAACATGAGATTTGATATCAATGTGGTAATTTTAGAACAAATGCCTTTTACGTGAATATACTTCACGTGTGTTACGATATTACAATGCAGACCTACGGTAAATAAATGCTTAAATTACAAAAAAAGTGATTTAAAACATACTTATTTTCAAATAGAAATTAAGTTGTGTTTTTTTTGTTTATTTTTTTTTGGGGGGGGGGCAGTGGCGGATTTAGGTTTGTCTGCGTGGGGGGGGGGCAGGAGAATTTCAAAGGGCGCCGCAATTTTTTTTTATTCAATCACTTAGTACAAATATTTCTAGGAGCTGAAATTGAAATAAAATTAATTTGTTTAAATTGCTCGTTCTGCAATGAAGATTAGAAATTTGATATGAGATTCACTCTTATTGCTATATTTTATGTTGAAAAAAAACAAAACATTTCTGCTCACTTGAGATTTACTTTATAAGTTTTCATCTTAAGAGACTGTTGCATTCTCAAATATGAAATCTAAGGTGTGTTGTTTATGTGACATACATTTTCAGAGTTGCCCTGTGGCAACTTGCTAGACAAAAAGAAACATCTAGTCTTACGTAGATTTGGTTAATCAATTGAATTTATGAAAATGGTAGTTAACTTTGGGAGCTGTTATTTGTGACAAAATCTAAATTTTAAAAAAAATCCTTTGTGTTGACTTTCAATTGCTGAATATCGTAGCAGACTTTAACGAAGAAAACTCAGCATAATAAGTTCATAGCCCAAAGACTATAAACTTATTATGTTTTGATAATGAGGTAGAGTTTGATTAAAGTTTTTTATGCCTCCAATAGTTTGTTGTACCATCTGCAAGATGACCCATCAGTTTGTTCAGCTTGACATAAATAGCAGTGACAGTAACTCAAACAAATAACTAAGTGTTAAATAATAAATTCTGCGTTGATCATTCAAAATACATTATTTAATATTCTTTTTGTTTACATCAAACCATTGCAATGAATCTCTTCAATATACAAACAATTGCTTTATATTCAGGTCACAAATGAAAACAAAATATAATTTATTTTAACAAATGTTAATAATTAATAAAAGTCCAAAATAATTAAAGAAATCATTTATCATATACATATTATATGCATATATCATATGTAGGATAAAAAGATGACAGTATATTATGAACTTAGTTGCAAAGAGAACAAACTTATTTTTAAATCCTTTATATTAACTGGTGGTGTCTGCTTGCTTGCGCCCTTGTCGCCAAAACTTTGGATCGATTTTTAACCCACTTGCTCGTAAGCTAGCGAGCTGAAATTTAGCAGGCAGTTTCGTGCCGATGATAAAAATGGTGTAGTTGGATCATCGGATCATCAGCCATTTTATCTCTACTAAGTTCGCCTGCCATACTTTTCTTTTTTGCAATTCGTTTTTCTTTAAATTCTGTTTTAACATCCAGTTTGGAACAATTTTCGTTAATAAATGAGTTGACATCTACATTCAGAATTTCAAAAGCTTCATCGATTCTCATTCAAACAAAATTGCTTCTTCCAAAATTGATCAATTGTTTTGCAAACGCGTTGCAAGTAGTTTGATAACATGAAGATAATTTTTGTACAAATAGTATCAGAAAAACAAAAGAATATTTTGTTATTAAAACAGATTTTCCCATAGCTTCTGCTCTGACACTTCCTTTATATTCTGTTGATTCCCCTGAATCAAGTGTGCCTAGAATAGCAAAGAATGATTCAACAACTGAATGAACTGCATGCTTACGACTTGCACATCTTGTATCAGCAAGTCGTTTCAGAGTAACTTCTTTTGATTCATATTGAGATTTCTGGTGTTCTTTAAGAGTATTTAGACGTGGTAAACTAGACGTAAGGAATGCATACAACTTTTCAGCTGTGCCGAAAAACAACTGTACATCAGTGTTTACAGACATTGCTTCGATAGTAACCAAATTCAAAACACGAGCACAACAATTGGGTGACAGTTTCTTATTTGTGTTTGAAGGGCACTCTTAATTCCAGAGTATGCATGTCCTCGACATAGTGTGAAATCAATGTTTCGCTTTAGTAGTTCCGTTAAAATCTTCTCAGCAAATGCGGCAGCTTTTTACAAATTTATTTACTTAAGTCCCATAACCGGTGGTCGTAGGGGGTCCTAATGTTTCCATTAGAACTTACTAGGGGCGGGGCTTGGTAAACCTAGGTGGGCGCCCCCTCTCCCTTCCAGGTCAGTGGAGGATTTTCTTAGCGTTAATCACTCCATTTTTATTGTGGCTTTAACGTGGGCTAGATCCCACTCCCATCAGCTTGTGAGGCGAGCGCACTATTGACTTCACTACCCAACCGCTGTTTACTAAAGTATAAAAGGCTATAAATTATAAATCTTTCCACAACATGTCCTGATTTTAAAAAAATTAACGTAAATAAACTGACATCTGATCAATTCTAGATATATTAATGGTTGAATCAATAATTAAATAAAATAATTGTGCAGACTTAACTTCCTTATCAATTGTCGCCGATAATTCAAATGCGAGATTTAAACCAGGTATTACAGTTTCATCATTTGAGATACGATATTTAGCAATTAGTGTAATTTTGATTAGAAGTTTCGTGTTTAGCAATCTTTTTTTTCTGCTCTAGTGACACCTTTTTAGTGTTCATCAAGGGCGTCTTTAGGGGGCGCCATTTTAGACCCAACAGGGGCGCCATTTTAGACCCAACAGGGGCGTGGGGGGGGGGCAAGCCGACCCCCCTGCCCTATAGCTAAATCCGCCACTGTCAAAGCTTTGTGACGTATTTTTGGAGGGGGGGGGTTCTAACTTTTTGTGACAAGGGAGGAGGGGTTGAACAATCGGCCAAAATAGCGTGACGTCATTTATGGACGGCCCCTAAGGGGCTGTCCATAAATGTTGTCAGGCACCTAGGGGAATGGGGTCACTCATGTGTGACGAGGGGGAGGGGGATGTTTACGAAATGTGACGTCACATCAAAACGCGCAAACTTTAAATAAAAGTTCCACTTAAATATTTGATCGCCTACAATTTATTTACTGACGTTTTACATGGTTTAACGCGTGTTACGATAGTAGAGTGCAACCTTACACTAAATACATACTTAAATGAGAAAAACGTGATTTGAAACATGCTCATTTTCAAATAGAAAATACGGCTTTTATGCAAAACTTTGTCACGTCATATTGGAGGGGGGTCTAACTTTTTGTGACAAGGGAGGAGGGGTTGAACAATCGGTCAAAATCGCGTGATGTCATGTATGGACGGCCCCTAATAGCAATTAAGATACGGTTGATTGCAATGTTGATACAAAATCTTTTGTTGATACATTTAAGAGTTAAGCAAAGAACTTATATTTCTAACCGATTCAATGATATAATATCGGATTTTCATTTCCCTTAAAATAAAATAACTACACATTATCATACTATTGACTTACCGCATTACTTGGTAAACCGACTATTATCATTCTTTTCGAGGGCTAATGATTCCTATAGAAGACTTCACCTTTATAAAATAGATAGAAATGGTAAAGAATAACAATATAACCAGCAGAGATATTACAACAAAACAGCAAAAATCACGGACCGTCAGGATTTACTTTTAAAGAATACTTCATACACAGAAAAGGACTACAATATGTCAATGAAAAATTTGAAAATAGTGAAAATGTCACCAATAAGTGTCGCCCAACATACTAAAGTTCTGGGAAAAAATAAATAAATTTTAAAAAAAGCAACAAGGTAACAGACAAGTGAAATACTTCCCTGATTGAACAATGCTTATTAATATTTTAAGTTTGTTTTTTTATAAAACATTTAACTATTTTTTTAAAGCTTTATGTGCTTGCAAAGATGTTTTGTTAATTCATGATTGATTGTCTTTTAAAATGACTGCATAAATAGCTAGTTGTGCAACATTACATGACTAAATTTCATTACCTGATACGGATTATGTCGTTTTGTTGTAATTTCGGTTGACTAAACATGACGGCGCTGTTGAAATTAGTCTTTATGAAAACATTTGAGTATAATAGGAATGCAAAATTAAGAATAAAATGTGTTTTATCTTAGACCCACAACACCAGTGTTGATTTTTTTAAATTAAAAAACATATATATATTTAAGAATGCATATAATTTACATATACAGCTTCTGATTTCTTTGAATATCTTGTACTAAACATTTTAGCTCGTAAAGTTTAATTAAGTTAAAATTAAGATGGATATTTTAGCATGATAAATAAAACTACCTACCAGGTTTTAATACCATGTAGAAACGGTTAAAAAAAATCATTGATCTTGTTGAAAGTGAAGGTAAAATCGGTTTCGAAAGTTTTTGTGTGTGACAATGTGACATTGAAAAAAATTCACGTTACTGCTTTATAACGGGTACCAAAAAAAAATGTTCATAAAATGAACATTAATAAATTCAAATTTTCAAATGCAAACCATCGTGAACAAGAGTTGATTAATTTGTGTTTTATATCAGCTTTCAGAAATCATATTGACATCCTACTGCAAATCTACCAGAAAATATGCAAGTGGATCGTCTCAAGGAGATAATGAGTGTGAGATGGACACATTGAGAGATATATTAAAATACCCACAATAAAGGCGAGTAATAAAAAAAACGCTTACCTGAACACAAAAATGATATTCACATAAAGAGACGATCAAGTAGCGGAACAATTTTAACAATTTTTCAGCACACAACTGAATAGTAATGTTACAGTCAACTAAGTTTTGACACTTTACACACATGTTGTCAACTAAGTTTTGACACTACACACACATGTTGTCAACTAAGTTTTGACACTACACACACATGTTGTCAACTAAGTTTTGACACTACACACACATGTTGTCAACTAAGTTTTGACACTACACACACATGTTGTCAACTAAATAGTAATGTTACACTACAAACCAGTCAATAACTGTATTGTAATGACTATACGTGTATGTCTGTAAACGTATATATATATATATATATATATATATATATATATATATATATATATATGTATAACATACAAAAGTAATAAATATTTAAAAATGTTAAAATTTATGTAATTTGACGTATTGTCATATGTAATATAATGGTTGTGACGAAAGCTATGAAAATATTACTCTTACCCGGGATACATAGACTTAATGACGTGTTATAGATCTGCCCAAATCCACAGTCGCAGTAGCCATTGAAACAAGTCAAGTGTGGGAGACAAACGTGAGTCACATTACAGCTCTTGCCCTCACCACGTCCTGAATACAAATAAATTAGAAATGAAGGTTTAAAAGTAAAACACAAACTAATGTACATAATCTATTACATCAAATAAGCAACATTTGACAATGCTGCATTAAATTAATGGAATACTTTGCTGTGGTTATTTCATTGTTGCTATTTTGTAGAACAAAAGGGCGACGGTAAATGGTCGAGAAGATTTCATATGTCAGCAAAAATACGATGAAGGAGACACGTGTAACACATCTGGCATCCTATAGATGCTGGTCTCAAGCACAGTGTTTGTATATGTTTGTATGTAAGTCTTTCTATGTAAGTGCATGTCTGTAAGTGTTTCTATGTAAGTGTTTCTATGTAAGTGTTTCTATGTAAGTGTTTCTATGTAAGTGTTTCTAGGTAAGTGTTTCTATGTAAGAGTTTCTATGTAAGTGTTTCTATGTAAGTGTTTCTATGTATGTGCATGTCTGTAAGTGTTTCTATGTAAGTGCATGTCTGTAAGTGCTTCTATGTAAGTGCATGTCTGTAAGTGTATGTATGTAAGTGTATGTATGTAAGTGTATGTCTGTATTGGCGATTTTGGCCGATTTTTCACCCCCCCTCGTCACGCGTCGTCACAAAAAGTTAGACCCCCCCTCCAATAATACGTCACAAAGCATTTTCTATTTGAAAATAAGTATGTTTCAAATCCCTTTTTTGTCAATTAAGTTTTTATTTAGTGTAGGTCTACATTGTAATATCGTAACACTCGTGAAGCTATATAAAACGGCAAATAAATTGTAAGCCAATGCTTCTCAAACTTTTTCGTAATAGACGACCGACAGGAATTTTTCCATTTCACCAGGTACCGGTGCATTCTTTTCCCGTTTTGACGTGCTTTCCCATGTACTGACATGATAGCAAAAAGATCCCCTACATGGCTTAAAGCCTCATAAGATTAAGTATGAAATCGGCTTGTTTTATATAATATATTTTTTTAAAATTTGTTCACACGTACTTCATGCAAGAGTTGTAAATATAATGTCACCAATGGACGAGGCGTGTTTAAATTGTTGCATTCTCTTGTGGAATTTATAAATTATGAAAAATACATGGCTACCGCTATCGGGCGGTTTAACCGAGGGGTCGGTGAACAGCGGCAAATTATCTCACTTGGGGTAAAAAGGGAACTCTTGGGGGTAATGCTGAATAATGACCAAAAATAACACTTTTCGAACGTTCCGCATAAAATTGTTCTATATGATAATAAATGAATCAAATAAAAATAAATTAAATAAATGAAAGTCCTGTATTACGTTATTTTTTAATCTGATGTGTATTTATTTTGAAAACTTCCGTCATTTTTGACGGGTGATACACTAGTTTAAAAATAATATTTTTAAAATGTATTTTTTTAAAAAATCCCTCAATTGACTGACGGGCATCCCATAAGAAAGAGGTCGGCGAACAGGGGTAAATAACCTCATCTGGAGTCAAAAGGGAATTCTTGGGGTTAACGCAGACTCATGTGGGACATATAACATCCACTACAATCCACTAGATATATTAAAATACGTAATGTGTACATGTACGCTTGGAACATATGCCCACTATTGAAAAGGTTCCTTCCAGAAAATGCATTTCTTAAAATTTGACAACTATGTAGATTTCTTACCTACGTACTATACGAAGACACCTAAATCCACCCTAATTTCATTTATATTGACACGAGTGACAATAATCTTAATCCACATGACTGACTGTATGAAGTATCTTTTCTGTGATATTTAAAATTAATGCCTTATAGACTAAGAAGAAAAGCTGTTTTGTGCTCCTCTCGAATTGCGATGTCAAGAATTTGATGAATTCAATAAAGTTAAAGAATACTTTGACTAATTTTAAATGGGCACTTTTATCTAGAATGGCCAGGGGTGTTTCACCAAAAACCAATCGAACAATTATATCAAACTTAAAACGTTTTTAATTATATCAAAGAGATTACCCCCCCCCCTAAAAAAATAAATAAAACAAAATGGATATTCCGTGTCGTTTTGACTTAAAATATCTACACATAATCCTATTCAGATTATTTTTAGACGCCTGTCAAAACTCACCAGTTGTATTTTCGACGGGGGAGGGGGGGGGGCTAACGACACTCCCCCAAAACTCCGAGTCATGTGAGCAGGACCTCGAGACTGCTGGAGGCGGGGGGGGGTAATATTGTATATTTTGTGTTAACGGGCAAAAAATTTCGCCGACTCCTGCCGCGAGAGAACCAAACGGAGCTGCGGTTACATCACTAATGCTTTGATGTCAACATCTAACGACGCAGGGTAACAATTTCATACATCCTCATGAGTTCTTAAACTTAAGGATTATAATCAGATTTAATTTTCTAGTCTTGATGACTTAAGCCAACCGGTGTCTCATGGCTTACCCACTAGCACTATGAGAAGCACTGATTTTAAAAAAAGCCATTAAATAAATTTTAAGTGACCAAATATTTCAGTGGAAGTTTTTTTTAAAAGTTACCCTTTCGATGTGACGTCACATTTATTCAACCCCCTTCCCTCCCCCTCGTCACGCATCGTCACAAAAGTGTGACCTCCCTCCCCACTAGGTGCGTGACGTCATTTATGGACGGCCCCTATGTCAGTAAGTGTATGTCTGTAAAAGTATATCTTTAAGTGTATGTCAGTAATTGTAGGTCTGTAAGTGTATTTCTGTAAGTGTATGTCTGTCAGTGTATGTCAATACGTGTATGTCTGTAAGTGTACAACTGTAAGTTATGTCTGTAAGTGTATGTCAATACGTGTATGTATGTAAGTGTACAACTGTAAGTTATGTCTGTAAGTGGATGTATGTTAGTGTATGTCTGTACGTGTATGTATGTTAGTGTATGTCTGTACGTGTATCTCTGTAAGATTTTGTTACGTTGATATATACACAATACATGCTACATTTAATTCAATATTTCCATACTTGTACTTTATAGAAGTGACGCGGTCAGTACAAACCTTTCACTTGAAATGTTCCATAGAAGCCCTGATACTCAGCCGAAATATCAGAATGAAACACAACACGGAAGGTGTTGGATGTCGACGTGAAATTTAAGGGCGCTTTCACCGGCTTGGATGAAATTTCTTTCGGACCATCGTAAATAATAA
Organism: Ampullaceana balthica; assembly: GCA_944989445.1. Lineage (NCBI taxonomy): Eukaryota > Metazoa > Mollusca > Gastropoda > Lymnaeidae > Ampullaceana > Ampullaceana balthica. The sequence continues at coordinate 205,620 of CALYLW010000336.1, read as the reverse complement.
TATAATCATTTACACTGTCTTTGATCTGCAGTGTGTGAATGCTTCAGTAGCAAAAACAATATTTAAACATCGAATAACATTGTTGATTTAACAATAATTTTAAATGCATAAAATATCTAGTCATGTAGTTTAGACACAACATAGGTAAAAAAAATACACATGTGGCAGTTCTGTAATTCAATATTTGAGAAATAGTAAAGATCGAAAAGTTTAATATATCCCTTATCCATCTTACATTCATTTTTTAAAGTTTATTGCTGACATTTTGGAGTAATGACCTGTGTGATTGTGATATCTTACCAATTCAGTTAACAATAAAACGTTTCATGGGCATCAAAAATCAAAAGTCTTACAATAAAAACAGAACAAACCTTAAATCAACAACCTCTTCCCCACCATCAATGATCCATGAAAAATTAGAATTTCTTGGATATTTCAGGGGAAATCCTGGACTTACGATGTATCCAGCACGTTCTCTTGTTGTTGAGTGGTTTTCTGATAATAAGATAATATGTTTTGGTAGTTGTCCTATATGTATGGGTAGCTGGACTATGTGTATGGGTAGTGGCACTTTATGTATGGGTAGTTGTCCTATATGTATGGGTAGTTGTCCTATATGTATGGGTAGCTGTACTAAGTGTATGGGTAGTGGCACTTTATGTATGGGTAGTTGGACTATATGTATGTGTAGTTGTCCTATATGTATGGGTAGTTGTCCTATATGTATGGGTAGCTGTACTAAGTGTATGGGTAGTGGCACTTTATGTATGGGTAGTTGGACTATATGTATGGGTAGTGGCACTTTATGTATGGGTAGTTGTTCTATATGTATGGGCAGTTGGACTATATGTATGGGTAGTTGTCCTATATGTATGGGTAGTTGGACTATATGTATGGGTAGTTGGACTATATGTATGGGTAGTTGTCCTATATATATGGGTAGTTGGACTATTAACTTTTTTTTTAATTACTGAGAGTTTTGATTTCAGTTGTCATTTTTGGCGTCAAAAGAAAATACAGTGATACCTCGAGATACGAGTTTAATTTGTTCGTAACCTTGCTCGTATGTCTATTTGCTCGTATCTCAAAGCAATTTTACCTATTGAAATTAATTGAAATGCCTTTAATCCGTTCCAGCCACAAAAATGCTACCCCTAATTGTTTTTGTTACGTGTTTTAGAATAAGAAAAATGTATTTATAAATGACAAATATTGCGCGGGGTCTGATTCAGCAAATCACCGTAAATCGCTCGTGCCAACTCGCATATGATTCCCTGTGTTAAGGTATCGCCTTTAAACTGATTCTCCGTCAACCAAACCATCAGCAGTTTCTTCATCAACCGAACCATCAGCAGTTACTCCGTCAACCAAACCATCAGCAGTTTCTCCATCAACCAAACCATCAGCAGTTTCTCCATCAACCAAACCATCAGCAGTTTCTCCGTCAACCAAACCATAATCAGTTTCTCCATCAACCAAACCATCAGCAGTTTCTCCATCGACCAAACCATCAGCAGTTTCTCCATCAACCAAACCATCAGCAGTTTCTCCACCAACAAAACCTTCAGCAGTTTCTCCGTCAACCAAACCATCAGCAGTTTCTCCGTCAACCAAACCATCAGCAGTTTCTCCATCAACCAAACCATCAGCAGTTTCCTCTTGAACCAAACCATCAGCAGTTTCTCCATTAACCAAACCATCAGCTGTTTCTCCGTCAACCAAACCATCAGCAGTTTCTCCATCAACCAAACCATCAGCAGTTTCTCCATCAACCAAACAATCAGCAGTTTCTCCATCAACCAAACCATCAGCAGTTTCTCCGTCAACCAAACCATCAGCAGTTTCTCCATCTTTTCCTGGAGAGAGCTCCGGAGCTTAGAAATTATTGTAACGCCCTCAGTTGGAGTTATACCTTTTATCGACTCCTTCTGTTTGTGACTCAACAGTGTATATCATTGAAGTACTACGGCCGTACTGCCTCGCCAAGTCAACTACTCATTCTGTTTGTGAGTCAACAGTGCATATCATTGAAGTACTACGGCCGTACTGCCTCGCTAAGTCAGCTACTCGCACACCTTGCTCTTTTTAATTCTATGATTTTAAGCTTTTATTCAATAGACATCATCTTCTTCTGAGCACTGACCTTTACACTCAATTTCTTCGGACCCATGTTTATAGAAAGAAATGTGATAAAGTAAGTGGGTGCACAAAAAGCGCAAAGCCCTAGAAAAACTTAGCAAAGATGTTTCGACAGTGAGGTAAACAAGCACACTGGGGGAATATGTGGGATAATGCTCGAGGCGCAGGCGCAGTAAACTGGGTGGGCCGTGTGCAGCGTCTTAGCTGGCAGTTCCTCGTATCTCAAATGTCGCTCGTATTTCAAAGCAAAACTTCGCTCGTTCAAAAGCTCGTATCTCAAATAACTCGTATATCGAGGCACCAATGTACTAAATGGTTCTTGAGTACAATGTTCAATACGGTATTATGTTTTCATTCACTGATACTGATATCATTGCCATGCTCTGTTCTATTTCAATATTTGTTTTTAAGTGAAATAATTTCTATATGTTGACTGTTCTTGTTACCACGCATTGATCTGTGGGATATTATAAATTTGGTTTCACATCTAGATGCAAGGATTAAATGAATAAAACATTAAAAATTGGAACTATTTAAACAAAAATTAAACAAATATTTGTCTTTGAATGTGTGTACCAGGTGGGAAGGCGGTAACATTAATGGTTAGCTATAACCAATTCATATAACACTGGTGCTTATAATTGTTAAACCTGTAAATAATTAATTCATAAATACTGCCGGATTTACGCATAAGTTATAGCTTAGGGGTCCCATTTTCTTTTTGGGCCCAACCGCAATTGCCCTAGTGAGCAATCGTCATATTTGGCACTGACATACAATATCTGTTCTTACTAATCGCTGGATATCTCGAATAACTTAGGGCCTTGTCAAGACTAAATCCGGCACTGGTCATAAAATAGCCAAGGAAATGTGTCAAGGGTGTTAGATAATGGGCGGTTAGGACAGTAGCCAATGAACTGGATAGAAAGATCTCTGGTAATTTTGGATTATTGGCTATAAAGCAATTTTGATCTTGTTTAAAACATGAATAACTGTGGCCATCATCACATTAAAGCTCGAGATGTTAGGTTGTTAAACTTACAAATTAATATTAAATACATCTAAAAGTTAGTTATATTTGGCTGGAGAGGGAAGCGGGCTTAAAGGAAGAGAACTCACATTTTTGTTAGCTACCCAGATCGAAAATATATACAGAAAAGAAGAACTCTAAATGTATACAAACTAAATGTATAATTAAAATCATTTTGTTTTGGAAATGTTCTCACTGTATAAAGAGTACGACCCGATGAATCCATTGAAGTCTAGTGAACCTTGCTTATAGCTGATGTACATTCTGTTTCTTTTAGATGCAAATATTTTGGGGTCGGTATCATTGCTCTGACAGGAGTTAAAAGTATGCCTTTCTGTTGGATCATCGTATACCTCAATAATATTTGTCAAACATTGATCAGGGGACTTAATATCTAAATACACAATTCTGAAAGTAATAAAGATGTAGATTATATACACATGGTTTGATGGACAAAAAATATCATTGTATCTAAAAGAAAAGGTGTTAAGGAATAATAGCTTTGACAAGTATTAGTTCTTCACCGTCAACTGAATGTCGAGGCTTAAATAGAAAATAGTGCAAAATATGATTGATAATTAAAAATAGTTTTTGTTTAAATATAAATAATATTAGCGTATCACCCGTCAAAAATGACGGAAGTTTTCAGCTGAAATCTATTTATTTTTTTAAAAATGCACTTTTTTAGGGCGCCTACGGCGCCGACCTTTTTCAAAAGCCCAACTAACTTGTCCTTGTTTGATAAATACGAAATATTAAACTTTCTGAAATGTACACAAAGTATTTTATAATAGGGGTTGTAGGGCGCCTACGGCGCCCCCTTTGTTTTTTAGTTTTATAATTAACAATCATCAAATCATCTTTTTACATTGTTCCCTTTTCCAAAATTAAAATATGAGCTAAAACAATGACGTCATATAATATTTTTTACAGCGCATCTTTAATTTGCACACCTTTTGATGCATTGGTGCATTAATTTGGTGCGCTGCTGTCTAAAATTAGTAGCGTCACGGACATCACTACAGACGTGACATATATTGCAAATTATGTATATTGACTAGTGTATTACGCTTCAAAAATGACGGAAGTTTTCAAAATGGATATATTTCAGTTTTTGTAATGGTCCCTTTGCTTGAAAGCCGCATAGTAAATAATCAGAAAATGTAGAGACCAAGAGAGAAAAGTTAAATCTCTTTTCCATATTGAACAATATTATGCGGACGTTTGAAAATGGTGTTGCAATTATTTTTTTTTCCTATTTTTTTTTGTCAAGGCTATTTTTTTTAGAGGTGCGCTTTCTAGAACCTAGCGTTACGAACGGACATAGCAGATTATATATATTTTTATTATAAATACGAATATATGTGTTATGAGAAAACATCCAAGCTTAGACTTTGCGTTATATAAGTTTTCATGAATATTAATGATATAATCAGGATAATAGTAAATGCATAGTGAATTACACACAGCAAGTATTAACAAATATTGCTGAGGAGTCAGCCGGACGTTAACTTGCGGCATTGAATAGAGTGCGCACGCATTATGAGTGCACCAATAATACAGCACAGAGCGTTAAAAATAAATTATGTGACTGTAATGTGATCCACATCAAGGACATCTGTGATTTGAAGCAGTTTAAGCTTCATTGATGATAATGACTTGTCAGTTTATTCGCCCATTTGTCCATACATTATAACCACAACATTACCAAAACATGTAAAAAATAAAATGTAATTTTTACACATGTTAATAACAAAGAACTATTCATTGTGCATGAAACGCAGTAAGCAAAGTTTGTCACAGGATAACATAAAAGATTACATTTTCAACTGTTTATCATATTTACAATTTAATATAAACGTGTTAGTAATTCAAATAAACGTTTTTATTATTGTCAAGTCAGCACCTTTTCAAGATCTATTATGACTTGTCAGTTTATGCGCCCATTGGTCCATACATTATTACCTTTACATTATCAAAAACATGTAAATAAAAAATTGTAACTATTTACAAATATGAATAACAATGAACTATTTATTTTGCATGAAATCTTTGAAGTAAAGTTAATCACTGGATAAAAGAAAATATTACATTATCTTCAGGTAATCGTATATAAAATTTCATACGCACGTTTTAGGAATTCTAATAAACGTTTACATTATTGTCAAGTCAGCACCCCTTCCAGTTCTATATTAAAAGCAAGTGTTTTTCATTCCAAATTAGCCTAAGACGCATTAAAATATTGCATGTAAATATTAATAACAAAAACTATTGTGGGGAGGAGTCCGATTTTTAAATATGCTATTTTTTTAAACATACAAATATGCAATCTCAAAGTGTATAAAAGAAACACAAAGCTAAACTGGAGAATAAGTTGGCAAATTTCATTTGCAGTAATAAATAATGGCTTTGTAGTTCAAAACGCATCGAAACTTGACAACCAAACGTCAACCAATTGTAAATTTCATAAACCGAAAAACTAATGTTATATATTTATTAGGGGTCTACCGATATATCGGCTGGCCGATATATCGGTACCGATATCTGGATATCGGCAATATCGGTATCGGTAGCATGTAAAGATCCCGATATTGACGTCACCGATATTTTTTTACGTCAAAAAAAAACTACAAAAAAAGAAGAAAAAAAAACGAAAAAACCCTATCATTTAGATTTACAATATCTCGACAAATTAGTAAAATTAATATATCGACCCCGATACCGTTATTGAAATAGCCAAAAGAGTCCTAGTATTAATATGTACAGCCACGATACAGTATGCCATGTGCTATGATGTTGTTTGGGTATTGGCCAATTTTCGTATACTCGGAAATACTGTGTAACTAGTGCCGATACCAAGGATACCGTAATTGCTCTAATAAATGGATAACATGTAAACAATATGTTGACGTAAATGCTATAATAGCAAAGATGCACTCAGAATCGCAGATGACTAAAACATTTCGTTTCGTATGGAATAACAAAATGTACCGTGTGCAGACTTGTTGTCATTGGCAACCATTGATCCTTCAACCTCATTTTCACTCTATTACAAATACGTTGTTCTCATTGTTTCATTCATAAAAGGTGGCCGTGTGCAAAAGCCATTAAACTATTGGTTAGAATTAATAATTATGAGTTAAAGTTAAAGTTTCAAAAGGATTTCTAATTTTGCTTGTACATTTTTATAAAGGAAGGTTTGTTTTGTCATGAATCTTATATAGGTCATGAATTGGAACTTATAAACACATCAGAAACTTCGTTTCGGCCAACAAAAAAATGGGTAATATCGGCAAAAATGCATATTGGCAGACCCCTAAATTATAAAATATAAATAATTACGAGTGCTAAATTTAAGAATGACGTCATCAACTATGACCGCTGTTATTTTATGTCCTAACAAATACTCATATTGGCACTCATATCGGGAAAAAATATCGGTAATATCGGCCAAAATGCATATCGGTAGACCCCTAATATAAAATATAAATAATTAGGAGTGATACATTTAAGAATGACGTCATCAAATAAGACCGCTGGTTTTTGTCATTACAAATACTCATATTGGAACTCATATGGGAAAAAATATCGGTAATATCGGCAAAAATGCATATCGGGTACCCCCTAATATAATAGATAAATAATCAATAGTGATACATTTAAGAATGACGTCATCAAATGTGACCGCTGGTTTTTGTCCTAACAAATACTCATATCGGCAAAAAAAATATCGGTAATATCGGTATCGGCAATATCGGCAAAATGCATATCGGTAGACCCCTAATATTCATAAAGAAAATTAAATTTATAATTCAGTACGTAATATTGACATGGACACATACACAAAAAACGGACATTTAATACAAAAAATAATAATATTTATCAAATAAATCATTGCTCTTAATAAAAGCTCAAATAATGACGTCACGTCACAATATTTTATGGCTAGAAACACATTTTGTTAATCTCGAACGCAACATATTTACTCCTATATTTTCATTTTCTTTATCGGGAGTTACCTCGCATAGCGTCACGGACAGACGTGACATTGCAAATTATATTGTTTAATTAATAGCCCAAGTCACTCATTCTGGAACGCTGATGAATGATGTAAAACAGTCTATAGCAGTTTAAAAATCGTGTGGTGATTAGCACTGTAAAAAAATACTATATGACGTCATTGTTTGATCTTATTTTTAATACAAGGTGTGCATCAAAAGGTGTGCAAATTAATTACAAATTAAAGACGCACTGTAAAGAAATATTATATGCCGACATTGTTTTAGCTCATATTTTAATTTTGAAAAAGGGAACAATGTAAAAAGAGGATTTGATGGTGGTTAATTATAAAATACTTTGTGTACATTCCAGGAAATTTAATATTTCTTATTTATTAAACAAGGATAAGTTACTTGGGCTTTTGACAAAAAACAAAGTGGGCGCCGTAGGCGCCCTACAACCCCAATTATAAAATAATTTGTGTACGTTTCAGAAAGTTTATTATTTCTTGTTTATTAAACAAGGACAAGTTAGTTGGGCTTTTCAAAAGGTGGGCACCGTAGACGCCCTAAAAAAAGTAGGCGCCACAGGCACCACGGTGCCGCAGCACAACCTAGTTAAATATAATAACTATTCTTTAAAAAGATAAAGAATTTGGTGGGGAATTAAATCATTCCCACAATAAAATCAAATTTAGCAGAATACTCCTCAAACAATGATGTCCAAAAGTGTATGTACGGATATGTTTAGATAAGGATAAAAGATAACAATTGCACCACTGACCTGAGTAAAATATATTCATAGCCTGGGGCAGTGATTGTCCAGTTGCAGTATTGTACAGATGTATTGGATTGACGCAATCTCACAATGTTTCCTGGGGTTGTAACTTCTACAGTTGAGTTACAGTCTAAACGGTACAAAGTGACGTAATGTAATGTTTTCAAGATGGCATTGAAAATTATAGAATAGTAAATGTATTGAAGAGGAGATTGGAGCAACCAAGTCTATGAAGCACCGTGAAAAGTTTTAATGAAAACATTATAACCCCCTACGATCTACGATAACGAGGTCATGGAGGGGGGGGGAGAAATAAATGTGTTATGTTAAATTTTAAAAACACATCCACATAAGGTTAGAAAATATTATCTAGAAATTATGCTGTGAATGACTGATTTGAAATTAATTTAAATATTTATACTTGAAAGGTGACAACAATTTATTTATGAAGTTATATCCAAATGATAATTCTTGTAATTTGATTAGCACAAGACATAACAACAAAAAAACGAAGATGATAATCAACTGCAAAACATACATTTATTATCTTATAAATTGCAGAAGAAGGTTATAGCGTCCTACGCTTATTCATGGTTTATGTCTAGTCTTACAGTTTTTGTGTAGTTTTAAAGAGAAAGTGTTGTTTTTCCTTGTTTTTTTACTATATAGGATACAAGAACCATTGTAGACTATATTATTGTTTAATATTTATGGAAATATTGTGCTAGCAGTATACCTGTTTCTGTTACCACGCTTTATAAACCAAGTTATGAGCAAACGACACACACTTACCGAGGACACACGACTGAGTACAACTGTCAAAATGTGTACTTTCATTGCACGCACACATGTTGTTCTTGCACAAGGAGGTGGCACATTCTGAGGACGCTTTGCAGGGATTCCCATCGGTCTTGAGTGTTGTCTTGGTACAAGGTGGACTGGATTCACTTGAGTCGTAAAACTGGGATTGAAAAATAAACCTAGACGCCCTTTTAACTTCGGACTTAATACGTGTTAAGTGAGATAACCAGTGTTGTATATATTTTTCATCAATGGCTTAAACCTTTAACATTTAATATCTTTCTTTATTTTCTTTTATAGTACACTTAGATAAACGTGGAGAAAAAAGATTAATACCAGATAGTTGAATCTACATTTCTCTTATTCCGCTTTCCATTAATAGTTAAATCACTGAAGTATTCATGTAAACTGGAATTGCAAGCTATACTAGGAAAGTGCATATGTCCGCAATTAAATAACATCATGTTGTTCCTCCCACTTATCTACAGCCCCGTTGGTTGAGTGCACCAATGAAGACATGAAATTCAACTTCAGATCAAATGAATACTGCTTTAGTTCATTACTAAATTCGCTATCTTAAACTCCTTATAAATGTAACAGTAACCCTAAAAACTAACTCAACCCAAACAGTAACACATAATAATCCATCAAAACCCAATAGAGAAGTTAATATGTATCATTATAAGGCACAAGGGTTACGTATTCCAAGCCTCCCTAATACAAAATCTTAGTTACAAAGGTCCTTAATCTAACACTGAGAGTGTACAATATTACCAGGATAACCTTGCCACACATTCAAGCAGCACCCAATTGTTGAATAAACAAAATGTCATCAGACCAGAGCGATTGTGTAATGTTTAATAGCAATGTAAACATATTTAACGCATTGCATGTTGGTAAGCAGATTGAATGATTAATAAACAAGTTGAATGATATTTATAGACATTCAACGCAACTATCTTCTGCCTAGAAGGAGCGTCTGTATATATAAGATAAGATAAGAAGATAAGACATTAATGTGCCCACTTAGTATTTTAAATGTACCGACAAATAATTTCAATTTACGAAACGGTAATTTCATTTAACTAAAAGTGTAATAAAACAAACTTATAATATATTTTTTACTTACATCAAATAAAATAAACGTAAAGAAGAATATAACAACAAATGTCTTCATTCTAGATCATATGTTAGCACATTAATGTGAATTCTTCAGATCCCTTCGGTGAGGTTAATCTTTAAAAAATTAGCAAGTTAGCAGTCATGAGCATAGTGACGCTTTTAATGTACATCCTGGTTTTTAATCTGCACAGCACAGTAGATGGCAATTAAGTTGTACACCGGACACTGTTTTATTTGTGTGTGTCAAGAGTGTGGCGTACTAGTAGAAAGTGGACTAACTGTTTTAATTGTGTCAAGGAAGTTAACGGTAACCAGTTAGTGATAATGAAGGCATTGTTCCGATTAAGATATGATTTAAGAAGTCGAAAGGACTGTAATTTTTCGCCTACATTTTCTCAGGGAGTGATGGATCTTAACTAGACTTGTAAACATTAGCATCACAATCCCGAATGTAATCCTGAGGACATCTTTGTTAATTCTTGAATGTTCTTTGGGCAAGAGCTCTGAATTATAAAAAAAATTAACCTTTGCAGTTCATTATATTGTAAACATATTGCAAGCAGTTTTTTTTAAAAGTAATGTATTTTTTTACTTTTGGTGGTCACCTTAAAGTCTGGTATGCGATAACATTGTTAACAGTTAAGATGCAGGGCTGCGTACGAAAGCTAACTGACTAGGGACGGTGACATTAGGTTTAGCGATTAGCATCATGTACAAAATACGTTTTTTAATATAAATTATATGAAAAACTGGCAAAATGCCCGCGCTGTGCAGAGGAAAAGAAAGATTTCGGTTAGTATTTAAACAAACGTAACAAATTTCTGGAAGTTCAATATGGCACTGACTTTGGCGACGTACCAATAAGTACGTTCATCAATTTCAGTTAATGAAGGAAAGTCGCAAACTAAATTTCATGAAGATAGGGCCACAAAAAAGAAAGTTTAACATGGCGAACGTTGCCGACAGTTAAAGCCGCTGCAAATAGAGTTTCAAAATAAAACCTGCTTAACTTTTGGACATGATGTTTTTAATTACCTGTATTTATTTATTTTCTAAATATGACTAATCTAAATCTTATTTACTAAGTGTGATCAAGAAATTTCCATTGTAGCCAGAAATCTTTGCTGTAGTGTACTAAAACTATTTCTAAAGTTTCATGGCGATCAGTGACTAAAATAATATTTCTACAGCTTATATAAGAAAGAAAATAAATGACATTATGGATCCAATCGGCGCAAGATGTTAATTTAAAAACACCAATAGATTTCAATCTGGATCATGTTGAATATAATTGTTTGTGAATATTTGTCGAGGTCGTGTAAAATCAAAAATGGGAATGAATTGACATTAAGGGCCCTTGGGCACAATCGGTGCAAGATGTTCTTATCTCAATAGGCCTGAAGATTACAATCGAGGTAATGATAGAGATATATATCTATTAGGGCTGTTATCAATTAATTGAAATTTAATCGTTAACTTTTGAAAAATTATCGATTAATTAATCGATAATTTCGATTAAAACCAAAAATAGAAAATTACGACGTCATTAAACTGAACATTTCTCACGGACATTGAAAATTAATAATATTTTGAACTAAATTTCATGACAATGTGTTGATACTTGATTTGTGCTGAAGGTGGTACGTCAGCGATGTATTTGACCCTTTAAAAGTGAATTGTTTATGGCAGTGGACACAGTAAACGTTTTCACCATCTTCGATTTTGCCATCCGCAGTTAGCTTAAAAACAACATATTTGCTCAACTTTCTAGTTATATGTTTAAATTAAACTGTGCTGATGCTGTCAGCAGGGCTGTCTTAACGCATAGGCCCATTGGGCATTTGCCTGGGGGCCCACGAGCATATGGGCCCCATGGTAATATCTTTATTTATATATATTATGTATATTCATTTTTTATTCGTGCGGGGGAAGGGCCCAAAACTATTACTTTGCCCGGGGGCCCAAAATGGTGTAAAGACGGCTCTGGCTGTCAGCCATTTTATAGTTGACGTCTGCCGGTCAACATACATTTATAAAATAAATTTTAATATTATGCGGGAGATGTTTGTAGGTAAATAATATATATATAAATTATTATTAATTATTGATAATTTATTATTTATTACTAAAAATTTTTTTAAATGTTAAAAGTATATTCTTAAATTTTTATCGAATTTTAATCGATTACAATTATTTTAATCGATATTTAATCGATAAAATTTTTTACGATTAATCGAGAAATTAATCGATAATTTCCGCAGCCCTAATATCTATATTAGTCTAAATTGTTTAAAATATAATTAAAAATAACGCTTTAAAAACTTACGAAAAAAATATATGGGGCCTCGGTCCATAAGGACTGGACGTTAAGAGTTTAATATCTTGTAGAATTTAAATACGGGCCATCAAAATTGTTCTTATAAAATTTGGTAACTAATCCATCAATTCACCCATTAGTAACTGTTTAAAAATAATTTTATATAACTTATAAAATAATAAAAATGATATACTGGGCCCCCAGCCCTTAATAAGTGGTATTTTAACAACATTTTATGTACTTAAATATATATATTATAGATATAAAATAGGTACTTACATATATTTAAATTCTTAAAACATATTATATCATAAAATAATTTAAAATATTCATGTAAAATAAAATGAAAGGAAAAACAAAAAACAAACAAGTACACAGGATATAGGAAAAAAAGAGGACGTATCTAAAGTTACAGTTAAAACCACAACGGGAAAAACATTCTGCAGTGAGGTAAAATTGTGAATTTGTTAATTCCATATGGAGCCAACGTACCAAATCGTTTTATAAGTCTATTTTTTCATGTGATCCTATCATGGGTATTGCAAACGTTTTCATTGATGAAATGACTCCAGTACCGGGATTGACTTAAACTGAAAACAATTCCCTTAGATTTTTAAACTTAATAGGGTTTGAAAAGGACCCCTCATATTCAGACAATGAATTTTTTTTTCGTTTTAAATCCCTTATATTAACTTCACCGTCTTGTCTGTCGTGATCTCTGTTTGGTCCCGCGGAAAAATAAATGTAAATAAGTAAAATGTAAAAAAATCTTTTTTTAAAAAGGACACGCTTTTATTTACAAACATTTACAGACTGAAACGCGCTGATTTCCCCTGCCCTTGATGTAAACACGGGAATTTACGAGGGCTAGAGTGAAACCAGTGAGCCGTGGAGGTCAACTCTAGCAGACGACTATACATTCGAAATAGTGATAAATAGAGATAAACTAAAAATTGATTAATTTCATTACGGTACATTCGATCGATCTGAAATTTTGATACAATGCATTGTCATCCAAGATCTATCTGTGGTAAAATTTTGAGATCTCTAGGTCCATCAAAAGTGGTTAAATTTTAAGTTTCAAGATTTGAAGGAAGGATGGATACAACATACAAACATTGTGACTTAAATAAAAGCGTGTAATAAAAGCGTGTAAAAATGACTATCTTTCCGTGATGCTATCGAGCTGAAAGTTTGCACATAGACGTTTGTCACCTAAATATGCATCGTGTCAAAATGTCGGATGGATCGAATGTGCCGTAATTAAATAAATGAATTTTTAGTTTATCTCTATGTATATCTATTTAACATGTACATTGTTGTGCTAGTCTGTCGCGGGGTTAGTATTATAAAGAAAAGCCTTTTTAATATTTTCTTGTGGCGCGGTGCGGTGCGTATTATATTGAATTAACTTTTTTGTAATATATTCCCGATCTGTAAAAGTTTATGCTAGGCTCTCGCACGGTGTGAATTATATTGAACATAATCAATACTTTTAGTTATGTCGAAAAGGGGTTGGCATCTACGTGGCTCAACAGACGAGTAAGGTTGCAGAGCTGAACGCAACCTGAAACCGACAACTCCTGGCAGTCAAAGCCGAAGTCCGATATGTTTGGTGCTAGTCACACATGATTACAGTCGCTGTACGGATCTTAGGAAGAGCATTAGATGCAATGTCAATGATGAAAATCACATTACCCGTTGAGTGTCGGGTTATTCCGAAGCGACTGTCTCGTCCCCCCTTTTTACTAGCAACCCCATTGAGCGTTGAGGGTTAGGGCCAGGAGCCACAGTAAGGATTTGCAAAAGTTACCGCGAAGAACGTAGCAAAAACAAATGTTTTTAACAGTTTTCTAGTTAAAAAGCAATAATTATTCGTCCTAAATTCATATTTTTGTTTACGTTTTTTGTTTCAAATCTAAATTGTATTCTTGTTGAATCACTCTTTAACAATTCATAAGTAATTTTATTGGAATAAATTTTCATAACATTTTTTTTAAAAATAAGTATTTTTTCAGCATGAAACGGATTATCGTATTTTACATTGATTTGTATGGAAGAATTGTTTCGTATAACGAGTGTTTTGTTACGCAAGTAGGACTCTGGAACGAATTAATCTCGTTAGGAGATGTTTGACTGTACTTAAAATATATGGTGCTATTACTTCAAATTTTGCTGAGAATGTTTAATCAATAATTATGTACCTATGAATGATTGAGGGCGTTGATTAAACTACTTGTCTTTTTTGCCTCATTTTCCAAACAACCAAACAAAAAAATTTTTAGTGCATACATCGACCAAAAAATAGATTGTCACGAAATAAATAATTCACACTGCAAATAAAAGCTTCCAAAATATAATTTTATTTAAAAATGCAAGTACTCGATCACTCATTTCTTTTCTTATTAATAATCAAATCTGCAGGCGCAAGCATTAAAGAATTTGGATTACATACATTATGGTACAGAACTGACAAGTCAGAAGACCACGATGCTTTGAGGTTTATTTTAGAACATCTTCAATGTAAACACTTCTTGGGTTTTTGTTAACAAATTTCTGTGAAACACTGTTTTCGTTGATATTGAAAGTGTAGTGATGCATCAATCCAAGCTCGGTAAGTCCTTCCTGCACCATTGAACATCTAATATACTTTTGCAAACCTCGGAGTGCACTGAACCTTCACTCACACACGAAGGCACGAAAGAAGTCACAGGAATCAAACACAGTAAGCAATAAATAATTGGATACATTAATTCATTGCAATTTTTTATAGCTACCTGGCAATTTTGTTGGTAGCTTTGACTCTTCCCCTTGGCTGAACCTCAAGTTACACAAGGTAACCTCTTCGGACAGAACTTCTGGTGAAGGCAGATCTTGCTCATATAAATCTACATCGCGTTTCAGATCTTCATACAAACAATTTATAACAGCACTTGGCACAAGAGCTAACAGTTGTGAGGATGTCCTGCCTGGTTAAGCCAGAGAACTGCATATCTAGTTAAGCAATGATGTGCTACAGAAATGGATTAATTATGTGCCGCAAATAATGTTGCATTGGCGTTTCTACGCACACATTGCTTCGGTAGATTTGCTGCTTAGCAATTCTGGGCATTGAAGCTTCAGCTCCTACAGACAGCGCCATGATAAGGATATGATCATAAGTGTTTTGAAAATAAGAATCTACATTTTTTTCTAATCTCTCTAAACTCTTGCTTGACATATTCGATACGTGACATAGCCTGAATTATGTTAATCGTTTCTTTCTTAAGATCGACTGTTATTCCTTCCAGCCTAGATAACAGTTTGTACGTTACAAAAAACATAACAATAAATGTGAAGTTACACAAGGAATGAAGAAGTGACGTTGCTCGAAACATACTGTCCGTGTCCAAATCACCATTTGTAGTCAAAATTGGATCAAATCCTTGGTCGTTGTGTTTTTAACGTGGCAGATAAATTATCTCAAGAGTGTGAAAAATGTAAACAAATGATTAAAAGACGTGTTTGTATGCTTCGTGGCGCTCAGCACATCTTGCTTTGTCCAAATCTGTAAGTGCCTTCCGTTTAGCGATGTCAAAGATTTGTTTGTATGACGTTTTTTAACAAGGCTTGCGCTTTGGGCTGTTGTTTAAAAAAACAAACAAAAAAAACATGCAGGTTTCTTTTAATTTGTCAATTATGTTACGCACATCGGGAAGTCTGCACGAATGCGTGATCACTAGTTTTTAAAGCGTTATTGCTACAGTGTGTGTATACTATCAAAGGACCCTCTCGCAGAATACGCGCTTTAAATCCTGAGACAGCGCCCGACATAGATTCAGCGTCATCATAACACTGGCCCTCATATTCTGTATTGGATCCCCAAATCTCTCAAAAGGGTCAAGATCTATTTTTTTTAAAAAAAGGGCACACATTGGCAAAAGGGAGTTCGTTCGGACGTACGATTCCCCGCGTAACGCCGTGTTGTCCTAACCGTTTTCTTCATCTAGCTCTTGGATGTAATCGTCATTGATTGTGTCTCTTAAAGTCTTATAACTTCCATCGCTTTCTTGAGTACTATTTGTAGAATTGTTTTTTAAATTTATTTTTTATTTGCATTGAATAAGTAGAAATTTAGAATTTAAAAAAAATCATAATAATATGAATATTTACTTATTTATTTGTAAACAATTTACAACACTTTTTTGAAATATAACCTGCTAGCTCCGTTATATTTGATTATATTAAGGACTCTGTGACTGACTCTTTGAAGGACTCTGTGACTGACTCTTTGACGGACTCTGTGACTGACTCTGTGACCGAGAGGTCATTGACGTAACCGTTTTCTTCATCTAGCACTTGGATGTAATCGTCATCTATTGTGTCTCTTGAACTCTTATAACTTCCATCGCTTCCTTGAGTACTACTTGTAAAATTGTTTTAGTTATTTGTTTTTATTTGCACTGATTAGGTAGAATTTATGATATTTAACGAAAACTATAATGATATGAATATTTACTTATTGATTTATAATAAATTTACAACAATTCTTTAACAAAAGTATCCTGTTAGCTCCGTTATAAATCCATGAGTTGATTATGTGACTTACTTTGTGACTGACTGAGTGACTGAGATGGCATAGTCGTATACATTTTCTTCATCTAGCACGTCGAGGTAATCGTCATCGATTGGGTGTCTAAAAATCAGAACAAGATAGCAAAATTTTACAAAAAGACTTAGATGAATTGATAAAATGGGAAACTAACTGGAGTATGTCTTTCCATCCAGAAAAGTGTCAACTGTTAAGAGTAACAAAGAAAAAGAAACAAATAAATTCAAAATATTACATTCATGGAAAAGAACTGACTGTTGCGTTCTGGGTTCTGGATAAAAGGAGACAAGTCTCGACTCTTGTCAATGGATCATATAATCTTTATTAGTCAGCAACATATGTACATCAATAGCTTCAGGTACACAAACGTAATCTTTCACAAGGACCTTACTCCTAAGTGCGTACACTTTGCTGTAACCTCGAGCACACCTCGATGTGTTACCAGCTAGTCGAACTACACTCGCTTCTATACTAAATGTCCAGCCCTAAGAAGGGCTATGGACCTCCGCACTCGCCAGTCTTCATACGTCTCCCTCGTCTCGACTACTCTCTTATAAACCCCCCAACTGGTCTCAACTGACCCTGGCGTGTCCTCTGGTCATGTCCCTGACATATCCCGTGTGACCAGAAGTTCACTCAGACATCACTAGACATTATTCCCGTGATAGGAGTTCATACCCGTCAACAACGCCTTGACCCGACTCCAACACTGGCTCACAACAATCTCACAACAATCTCACAACAATCATTCGCAGTGATTCTCATACCCTGACATATCCCCCCTCTTCCGTTAGATTCTACTTACGGGTAGAATCTCACAATACAACAAAGTCAGGGCATGGAATCACTGCACATTACAATTACAATAATATAATACATAATGAATTAATATCTTTCAAAATAATTTTATACACAACATTGCATGAAAAAAAAACAATAGTATATACAACACAGAGCATAAATCCACTTGGTCGTACCTTTATACGACTTCACTAACCCGCAACGTCATTCGAGATGGACAGCCGTCATACTACCACCCCTGAATTACATACTCTATATATACATTAGTGCAAAAAGAAAATATATATACATGTGAAGTCTTAATGCATCTCATTATCACTAATAATCAATCCATCTAACAATATGCCATTTACAAATCTTGGAAAAAAAATTACACACAAAAAACAAAAAAAAATTCTAACACTTAAGCACTTGTCCACATCATGTGGCATATTACGGAGCAATCACTGCTCACTTAATTACTTTTTAATAACACCTGTGTTATTAAGCTCTCTTATCCCTCCATAGGCACAGTTCTAAATCTATGTATATAAATACAGCCCATCGCTCCTGCCACACAGGAACTTGGTTAATTGATTAACAAAAACTGCCCATCACTCCTGCCGCACAGGACGTAGTTAATTATATAACAAAGGGAGCCTATCTCCCATGCCATACAGGTCTGACTTCCTACTTCTTGACTACTCGTACATTATTATCTTAATTCTCAAAGAACCAACCTTCGACCTACTACTGGTCATAACACCTCACATAATTAGTATCCAACAATTGACCCATTTTTTATAAATCCCTTATATTAACTTCGTCGGCCCGTCTCTGTCTCTCTCTCATCATCTCATGGGCTCGGCGGGCGGAAAAACAAAAGTCAAAAATGACCCACTTCCAATGATCCGATCGAACTGAAATTTGGCACACGGACCCGTCTTACCTAACAATGCATCGTATCAAAATTTCAGATCGATCGAACGTACCGTAATTAAATTAATGCATTTTTAGTTTATCCTTATATGAGGTATGTAATTTAAAATCACGATTTGTTATTGTTTTTTTGCCACGTGAAAGTTTGAGCATTGAGGCGACCCAACGAAACGACGGTGTGCTTTTGTTTACATTTTACGTGTCACTCTGAGCTCGGTCAAGCGAATCGGTGACCAGACTTTTCCCCTCTCCCCTCCCCCCACCCCTCCCCACCCCCCCCCCTCCCCCCCTAGGGTTATGAAGCAAACTTGTGTTAAGACAGATTCAGTCTGTAAATGTTTGAAAATAATCAATACTGTTAGTTATGTCTCATATATAAGGGATTTATAGTCAAAAACTTTGTTTTTACGGGTTTGTTTTT
>CALYLW010000336.1:87912-184825 GCA_944989445.1 Ampullaceana balthica | reverse complement strand
CCTTATATCACAAGCCCTATAGATAAAACCAACCCTTATATCTCAAGCCCTCTAGATACAACCAACCCTTATATCTCAAGCCCTCTAGATACAACCAACCCTTATATCACAAGCCCTCTAGATACAACCAACCCTTATATCACAAGCCCTCTAGATACAACCAACCCTTATATCACAAGCCCTCTAGATACAACCAACCATTATATCACAAGCCCTCTAGATACAACCAACCCTTATATCACAAGCCCATCTAGATACAACCAACACTTATATCACAAGCCCTCTAGATACAACCAACCCTTATATCACAAGCCCTCTAGATACAACCAACCCTTATATCACAAGCCCTCTAGATACAACCAACCCTTATATCACAAGCCCTCTAGATACAACCAACCCTTATATCACAAGCCCTCTAGATACAACCAACCCTTATATCACAAGCCGTCTAGATACAACCAACCCTTATATCACAAGCCGTCTAAATACAACCAACCCTTATACCACAAGCACTCTAGATACAACCAACCCTTATATCACAAGCCCTCTAGATACAACCAACTCTTATATCACAAGCCCTCTAGATACAAACAACCCCAATAGAAAAGGAAGAATACTAGAAGTAACAACAGGGATAGAAGTATTACAATACATAACGAATACATATAAATTAGTAGGCGCATACATAACACTTCAAGAACTACCGCCACAAACAAAAACATTTGAGTCTGTTGATTCAGTTGTGGAAGTGGAAAATGCCATGCACTATCCGGTAGAGTTTTAGTTGTGGCAGTGGAAGACGCCGTGCACTATCCGGTAGACGCCGTGCACTATCCGGTAGACGTCGTGCAATATCCGGTAGAGTTTCTTCACTCACTGAATCCTCCAGACACTCCTGAGCACCATCTAATTTTGAAGGTTGTGGCACCAAAATGTTACTGAGAAACTCACTGCTTTAGTAACTTTGTAACGGCAAAGGACTTCAGGTCACGTTTCTTCACAAAAACCTAATTGAGTCATCTATTTTTACTGGCCCTTTACTCAGGGGAGAGAGTTTTTATTCTTCGCATCTCAGTTATACCTTCTTATCTCCCATTTCAATTAAAGCACCTTCAATTTCCAGTAAGGTTTTGCCTTAAATGACAATAAACAAGTCTCAGAGACCCTTACAACAATGACAATAAACAAGTATCAGAGACACCCTTACAACAATGACAATAAACAAGTCTCAGAGACCCTTACAACAATGACAATAAACAAGTATCAGAGACACCCTTACAACAATGACAATAAACAAGTCTCAGAGACCCTTACAACAATGACAATAAACAAGTATCAGAGACAACCTTACAAAAATGACAATAAAAAAGTCTCAGAGACCCTTACAACAATGACAATAAACAAGTCTCAGAGACACCCTTACAACAATGACAATAAACAAGTCTCAGAGACACCCTTACAACAATGACAATAAACAAGTATCAGAGACACCCTTACAACAATGACAATAAACAAGTCTCAGAGACCCTTAAAACAATGACAATAAACAAGTATCAGAGACACCCTTACAAAAATGACAATAAAAAAGTCTCAGAGACCCTTACAACAATGACAATTAACAAGTCTCAGAGACACCCTTACAACAATGACAATAAACAAGTATCAGAGACAACCTTACAAAAATGACAATAAAAAAGTCTCAGAGACCCTTACAACAATGACAATAAACAAGTCTCAGAGACACCCTTACAACAATGACAATAAACAAGTCTCAGAGACACCCTTACAACAATGACAATAAACAAGTATCAGAGACACCCTTACAAAAATGACAATAAAAAAGTCTCAGAGACCCTTACAACAATGACAATTAACAAGTCTCAGAGACACCCTTACAACAATGACAATAAACAAGTCTCAGAGACACCCTTACAACAATGACAATAAACAAGTCTCAGAGACACCCTTACAACAATGACAATAAACAAGGCTCAGAGACACCCTTACAACAATGACAATAAACAAGTCTCAGAGACACCCTTATAACAATGACAATAAACAAGTCTCAGAGACACCCTTACAACAAATACAATAAACACGTCTTAGAGACACCCTTACAAAAGTTTGGCACTGAATTTAGCCAAGATTGCTTTTCACATGGGCAACTTTACGTTGCATACGGGATGTACGCTCAGCAAGTAGCTTGGTAATATTTACAACAGTTGTTCGAATTGACAATGTAGTTTGCAAGGAGTTACTTAATTTATAATTATTGTTATATTTTCGCTCAGTTTTTAAAGAAATTTACTGCGTGGCCTAGGAATTTTACAAGTTCAATAATAAAAAACAAATTAGAGGTTCGTTATAGTAGGTAACATATTATGTAACGAATTGAGTGTTATCCACTTAAATATAAAAAATGTAATTGTAAAAGATATACACGCTGAACTCATTGTACAAGCGCGATCCTGGAAACATAAAAATGCCTGAATTTCGGAAATACGATGTTTTCGCCAAGTTGATCAAATGGTTATAAAACAATAATAAATACCTTGACCTGAACGTAAACTAATAAATTTTATAATTATTTTAATTACTAGAAAAGCATACATTAATTCATTTCAATTGTAACAGCCAATATAGTGTATTAATCCTTAGAAAAAGAGAATTAAATCTTTCAAAATAGATTATCTCCCTTTAATCCAATTTTAACTACAAACAAAGATTTTACAATTCTGTTTTACTGCTTGGTACCAAGTAAAAAATGTTACAGTTTCTAGTGTTGATGTATCCTACTATACGTACGATAGGCAGCAGAATTAACATGAACTGACTTATCCCACATTAAATAAATATCTTACTGTATTAGCTTTCAATATATTAATATAATGTTACCGTCTCATTGAATCAAAGGCAACAAAAAAAAACCAACAATACAAACAGTATAAACAATAATGTCATGCTCCAGAGCCAATGGTATTTTGTGTAATTTAGAAAATGATTTATTTCATTGATATATTGATGTACAGTGTTACCTAGAAAATGATATAGTTCTATTGATATATTGATGTACAGGGTTAAGGAGCCAATTATTTA
The DNA here is from genome assembly GCA_944989445.1 of Ampullaceana balthica. Classification (NCBI taxonomy): domain Eukaryota; kingdom Metazoa; phylum Mollusca; class Gastropoda; family Lymnaeidae; genus Ampullaceana; species Ampullaceana balthica. The sequence goes on along the minus strand of CALYLW010000336.1, from coordinate 181,729 downwards.
ATCGAGTGTTGCATTGCGTAGGTAGAATGAGTCTGCCATAAAGAGCAAATAGAACTATACTTTAGTATGTTTCTCTGTGTAGGCATTAGTTTAGGTTTTATGTATCTGTAATGTATTTTATTATTTCTATCTGACCAAAGTTTTTAAAAATTATTTCATTTATGTTATATTGTGCTTGTGGAATCTATTGGGTCATTATCGTTATATCTTCATGTAATAAGTAATTCTTTTCATGCCAACTGGGTATAAATTGTGTTAAGTTTGTGGTAAAACTTTTCTCTTATATCCATCTGATATTGTATATATTATTTTCTATTAATAGCTCACAGATACTCATTTTACATCCAAGATACACAGTCTCCATGTATATTAATAAAATTATGTACATCATGATACAACATAACTTATTCTAAATGTCATAGTATAAACATTCACTTAGAATCAAAATTATACCAATAGTATTATGAATTTAAGTGACAAAACATTTTTCTATATTTAAAACATTTCTGATAGAAACAAAATAAAATACATATCATACATTTTTCTTAAATTTCAATTAATGTCTTGTAAATTTTCAATCATTTTTTGTATTGTTTATCTAAAAATGTGTTCTAATGTTATGTTGGTGTAGTTGTGATTGTTGAAAGTTGCCTTAAGTCTGTGATGCCATATGTGTTTTCTGTATTGTGAAAGTATCTTTAAGCTTATTGTTTGTTGTTTCTTATTTATAGAGTCTGGTATTATGTTTAGTGTTATTGCTTTGTCTATATCTACATTGTGTAATGTGCCTGCTTGTATGAATTGTTGAAGTGTGGATTTAGTTTGTAAAATTGTGTTGCATGTGAGATATAAATGTTGTTCAGTCTCATCAGCTCCTGACCTACAGAGTGGACAGCCTATTCTTGCCCCTCTGTCCTTATATTTCCTTGATGAGACTGGTGTTGTATTGTAAATTAGTCTGTATGTTATTTATTTTTCTTAATAATGTATTTCTCTAATATGAGTATTTTTAAAAGTGTCTTCAGTGTTTATAATTCCATAAATTTGTGTCCATTTAATTATATTTTTCAGAGGTGTTGCTTGTCATTTGATTAAATGTGTATATATTTCTTTGGTTGTTTTATGTAATACTTCTGCATTACCTTTTATTGCTTTGATGCATGCTGTCTGAAATTGTGATTGTTTTCTTCCAATGTAATGTGCAGTGCTATTATCTATTGCTGTTAAATATCCTATTCTGATTCCTAAGTAAAAATGAGTGAACGTATTTTCTGAGTTTTTTCTAATGGCTTGTCCTATAATTTTTTTTCTTAATGCTTGTATTTTTGTTTGTATAGATTGCAAGCTTAATCCTCCATCAAGCTTAGCTTGTATTAGTGTTTTAGGTTTGATATTGTGTATTGTTCCTTGGAATATGTATTTAGTTATGTGTGAGTTAATTTCTTTTAAAATTATTGGTGGGGGTTCCCATATTGTTCCTGTTTATATTGTTTTGGGGATAACATATGTGTTTATTAATGTGCTCCTTCCAAAAATTGTTTGTGCTGTGTATTTGTTCCTGTCAATAATCTTTTTACTGGATTGTTCAATATTCCTCCATATTTCAGTGTTTGTCTGTGTCTGATTATTGGAATAAAAGATCCCATATATTCTAAGACTCTCCGTCCTCAATATCACTAAAGGGAAATCTAGTCTTTCCTGCCGCCTAAGTATCCCGTTTATTTCAGACTTGTTTACATTAATCTTGGACCCACTACCTCTTACATTAACTTTGGACCCACTACCTTTTACATTAACTTTGGACCCACTACCTTTTATATTAACTTTGGACCCACTACCTCTTACATTAACTTTGGACCCACTACCTCTTACATTAACTTTGGACCCACTACCTCTTACATTAACTTTGGACCCACTACCTCTTACATTAACTTTGGACCCACTACCTCTCACATTAACTTTGGACCCACTACCTCTTACATTAACTTTGGACCCACTACCTCTTATATTAACTTTGGACCCACTACCTCTTATATTAACATTGGACCCACTACCTCTTATATTAACATTGGACCCACTACCTCTTACATTAACTTTGGACCCACTACCTCTTAAATTAACTTTGGACCCACTACCTCTTACATTAACTTTGGACCCACTACCTCTTACATTAACTTTGGACCCACACTACCTCTTACATTAACTTTGGACCCACTACCTCTTACATTAACTTTGGACCCACTACCTCTTACATTAACTTTGGACCCACTACCTCTTACATTAACTTTGGACCCACTACCTCTAAAATTAACTTTGGACCAACACTACCTCTTACATTAACTTTGGACCCACTACCTCTTAAATTAACTTTGGACCCACTACCTCTTACATTAACTTTGGACCCACTACCTCTTACATTAACTTTGGACCCACTACCTCTTACATTAACTTTGGATCCACTACCTCTTACATTAACTTTGGACCCACTACCTCTTACATTAACTTTGGACCCACTACCTCTTACATTAACTTTGGACCCACTACGTCTTACATTAACTTTGGACCCACTACCTCTTACATTAACTTTGGATCCACTACCTCTTACATTAACTTTGGACCCACTACCTCTTACATTAACTTTGGACCCACTACCTCTTACATTAACTTTGGACCCACTACCTCTTACATTAACTTTGGACCCACTACCTCTTACATTAACTTTGGACCCATTACCTCTTACATTAACTTTGGACCCACTACCTCTTACATTAACTTTGGACCCACTACCTCTACATTAATCTTGGACCCACTACCTCTTACATTAACTTTGGACCTACTACCTCTTACATTAACTTTGGACCCACACTACCTGTTACATTAACTTTGGACCCACTACCTCTTACATTGACTTTGGACCCACTACCTCTTACATTAACTTTGGACCCACTACCTCTTACATTAACTTTGGACCCACTACCTCTTACATTAACTTTGGACCCACACTACCTCTTACATTAACTTTGGACCCACTACCTCTTACATTAACTTTAGACCCACTACCTCTTACATTAACTTTGGACCCACTACCTCTTACATTAACTTTGCACCCACTACCTCTTACATTAACTTTGGACCCACTACCTCTTACATTAACTTTGGACCCACTACCTCTTACATTAACTTTGGACCCACTACCTCTTACATTAACTTTTGACCCACTACCTCTTACATTAACTTTGGTCCCACACTACCTGTTACATTAACTTTGGACCCACTACCTCTTACATTAACTTTAGACCCACTACCTCTTACATTAACTTTGGACCCACTACCTCTTATATTAACTTTGGACCCACTACCTCTTATATTAACATTGGACCCACTACCTCTTATATTAACATTGGACCCACTACCTCTTACATTAACATTGGACCCGCTACCTCTTAAATTAACTTTGGACCCACTACCTCTTACATTAACTTTGGACCCACACTACCTCTTACATTAACTTTGGACCCACTAGCTCTTACATTAACTTTGGACCCACTACCTCTTACATTAACTTTGGACCCACTACCTCTTACATTAACTTTGGACCCACTACCTCTTACATTAACTTTGGACCCACTACCTCTTACATTAACTTTGGACCCACTACCTCTTACATTAATTTTGGACCCACTACCTCTTACATTAACTTTGGACCCACTACCTCTTACATTAACTTTGGACCCACACTACCTCTTACATTAACTTTGGACCCACTACCTCTTACATTAACTTTGGACCCACTACCTCTTACATTAACTTTGGACCCACTACCTCTTACATTAACTTTGGACCCACTACCTCTAAAATTAACTTTGGACCAACACTACCTCTTACATTAACTTTGGACCCACTACCTCTTACATTAACTTTGGACCCACTACCTCTTACATTAACTTTGGACCCACTACCTCTTACATTAACTTTGGACCCACTACCTCTTACATTAACTTTGGACCCACTACCTCTTACATTAACTTTGGACCCACTACCTCTTACATTAACTTTGGACCCACTACCTCTTACATTAACTTTGGACCCACTACGTCTTACATTAACTTTGGACCCACTACCTCTTACATTAACTTTGGATCCACTACCTCTTACATTAACTTTGGACCCACTACCTCTTACATTAACTTTGGACCCACTACCTCTTACATTAACTTTGGACCCACTACCTCTTACATTAACTTTGGACCCACTACCTCTTACATTAACTTTGGAACCATTACCTCTTACATTAACTTTGGACCCACTACCTCTTACATTAACTTTGGACCCACTACCTCTACATTAATCTTGGACCCACTACCTCTTACATTAACTTTGGACCTACTACCTCTTACATTAACTTTGGACCCACACTACCTGTTACATTAACTTTGGACCCACTACCTCTTACATTGACTTTGGACCCTCTACCTCTTACATTAACTTTGGACCCACTACCTCTTACATTAACTTTGGACCCACTACCTCTTACATTAACTTTGGACCCACTACCTCTTACATTAACTTTGGACCCACACTACCTCTTACATTAACTTTGGACCCACTACCTCTTACATTAACTTTAGACCCACTACCTCTTACATTAACTTTGGACCCACTACCGCTTACATTAACTTTGCACCCACTACCTCTTACATTAACTTTGGACCCACTACCTCTTACATTAACTTTGGACCCACTACCTCTTACATTAACTTTGGACCCACTACCTCTTACATTAACTTTGGACCCACTACCTCTTACATTAACTTTGGTCCCACACTACCTGTTACATTAACTTTGGACCCACTACCTCTTACATTAACTTTGGACCCACTACCTCTTACATTAACTTTGGACCCACTACCTCTTATATTAACTTTGGACCCACTACCTCTTACATTAACTTTGGACCCACTACCTCTTACATTATTTTTGGACCCACTACCTCTTACATTAACTTTGGACCCACTACCTCTTACATTAACTTTGGACCCACTACCTCTTACCTTAACTTTTGACCCACTACCTCTTACATTAACTTTAGACCCACTACCTCTTACATTAACTTTGGACCCACTACCTCTTACATTAACTTTGGACCCACTACATCTTAGATTAACTTTGGACCCACTACCTCTTACATTAACTTTGGACCCACTACCTCTTACATTAACTTTGGACCCACACTACCTCTTACATTAACTTTGGACCCACACTACCTCTTACATTAACTTTGGACCCACTACCTCTTACATTAACTTTGGACCCACTTCCTCTTACATTAACTTTGGACCCACACTACCTCTTACATTAACTTTGGACCCACTACCTCTTACATTAACTTCGGACCCACTACCTCTTACATTAACTTTGGACCCACTACCTCTTACATTAACTTTGGACCCACACTACCTCTTACATTAACTTTGGACCCACACTACCTCTTACAAATTCTTGAAAGATTGAAATTATTTTATAAATTGACCTATCATTTGTGGGGGGAAAAAGACAGTGTCATCTGCATATGCAATGACTTTAATATCTCTGGCTCCAGGGATCCCTATTCCTGTAAAGTTTTTCTCCATCATGATTTTCTCTAGAAGTTGTTCAAAGGCTAGAATATATAGATAAGGGGATAAAGGACACCCTTGTCTAACTGATCTTTTAATTGCAACGTTTTTTGAAATTGCATTATTTATTATCAGATTGCTGATAGGCGTTCTGTATAGAATTTTAACCTAATTACAAAAATACTCCCCTAATTTATTGTGTTGTAATATCTTGTGAAGGTATGTAGGTTTTGCCTTATCAAAGTCTTTTTCCTGGTCTGTTGATAATATGCATGTTTGAATTTGTTTGTCACTTGTATATTGAATAATGTCTCTGATTAAATGATTGTGGTTGTTGATGTCTCTGCCTTTAATGCTGCATTGTTAATTGACATGAATGAGAGTATTTAAATGTGGCTTTAGTTTAGTGGTTAATGTTTTGGTAAGAATTTTATAATCTGTGTTGAGTAATGATATGGGCCTGTAATTTTATAATCTGTGTTGAGTTATGATATGGGCCTGTAATTTTATAATCTGTGTTGAGATATGATATGGACCTGTAATTTTATAATCTGTGTTGAGTAATGATATTGGCATGTAATTTTATAATCTGTGTTAAGTAATGATATGGGCCTGTAATTTTATAATCTGTTTTGAGTAATGATATGGGCCTGTAATTTTATAATATGTATTGAGTAATGATATTGGCCTGTAATTTTATAATCTGTGTTTTGTCTGTGTCTTTCTTTGGTATAAGTGTGATGAATGAAGTGTTCATTGAATTTGGTAGTTCCATGGTGTTATAAGCTTCTTCTAAAGTTGCATGTAATATTGGGCCCAGTATTGTAAAAAAGAAGTTGTAAAACTCTGTTGTTAGTCCATCTGGTCCAGGTGTTTTGTTTTTATTCATGTTGTGTAGTGTCCCTTTAATGTCTTGTGGCACGGGTTAAAAATAGCGACTGTCAAAACAGCGACTGTCATAATAGTGACTTCAAAATAACGACTGTATCAAAACAGCGACTGTCATAATAGCGACTGTATCAAAAGAGCGACTGTCATAACAGCGACTTTATCGCATAGGTATTCTTGTCCAACCGTTCACCTAACACAGTGGTTCCAAACTTTTTTGACACAGGTACATTTATAAAGGACTATCTGACCACATTGCCCTTTTATTGCCTGATTACATCGGATTAGGGTGGGGGTGGAGTTGGATAGGTTTGGAAGGACTTTCTACCTCAGATAAATGACGCATTTATCACAATCATGAATTCGCACTTAATGTTGACTGGTTCTCAGTGTATATACATTTTAGTAATAAATTAAACGTTGAAAATAACTATTTCATTGCTTTTTAAAATTTTTAATAGATAATAATATTAAATAATATTAATTTTATATCTAAACAAAAAAATTAAATTAGAAGAAAAAAAGAGAAACAACAAAAACAATTTTACGATGTAAAAATGAAAGGGGTCGAAACATCCAGGGATCAAAAAGTCCTGTAGTCGAACTGTCTCTAGCTAAAAAAAAGCAGCCACACGCAACCTCTGCCCCTACTACCGCAATCTCCCTCAATTAATCGACTGTATCTATGTTAGCTAATCTCTATCGAGCGTTCTGCAACATATATTTGACTGAAGTAATAGCAGTTATAATTTTATTAACAACTAAAAAAACAACTAGAATTTTGTTTTTCTTCTAAATGTTTTTGATCTCTGTTCGGTTTCATTTATTTTAATGACATATACAGCTAACATTGCTTAAAAGTGTTTTCAAAATCCGTAAATAGCTGAAATTATCTTAAATTTAAGTTGATAAAGAAACGTGTCTACAATGAACTTGGAAAACCTCCTTACACAGACAAGGTAAACTAAAAGCGTTAATTACACATGACATTATGTATTTGTCTCTTCTATCCAAGGATTATATTCTAAAGTTGACTATAATGTAAACATTCTGTGTTCAGTGACGTCATTCCTATTGCCAAAAAGTCTTCATAGCTGACTTAACATTGAACAGTGTCATTGTTATCGCAGTTTTATTGATTCAATATCACATACGTTATTGTTAATTATAGTTTGTAGAATTCATTCTTTACTTTATATTTTACACATTCATTTATAATAAAAAGTGGTTTTACCAAATATGTTATAATATTTATGATTACTATTTTCACAGAATAATTATAATCATTTACATCATGCAGAATTGAAAGACGAGGACATGGAAATAATTATAATTTATTTTCATTGTAAGGCAGAAGGTTTTATATGCAAGAATTCTCTAACATATGTCCCACTGTGACCTGGGTTGATCATTTACAATGTCGAATATAAACCCAAAGGGCAAATACTCTTAATTATACCGTCGTATCACAATTCGTCTGTTTTTTTTATATTTTTACTACATGGTATTCTAAAGTCTCACTTTTACTAAATCAATATATTTAAATATTGGGTAGGAAACGTGTTATTTTCGGTTTTTGGCTTATTTCTCAAAATATCCTGTATCGTCTTTTACAAAATAATAAATGTGTAATAATTCATTGCTCTACGGGACATAATTCTCTTTTTAAAGTGTTATAATTTGTTGACCTAAACATTGAATAACTTTTATATGTTATTGTACATTTGTTATTGTGATACAAATTAGTAACGCATAGTTTTGGAAGAAAACTAAAGAATCACTTTCAATTTTTACATCTTACATTGATTTTGTCCTCTATAAAATAGATGCGAACTATGCATTTTAAACAAATTTTTACGAATTATATTCTCTGATAAATAACTGTTGGCGTTGTCTTCCTTCTGCCTTAGTGTGTTTCTATTACGAAGTGGGTCCCACTTCATTCGTTACTCTAAAAATCATAAATAGTTTACAAATAAGCAATGTTTGAAAATCATATTTCTAAATTTCCTTTTTACAGATAAGTAACGCAGTGCTACCAGCGCTAGGTTTTTGAACCTAGATATAGACCTTGTCTACGTTTTTTTTACTTTTAAAAAGGCATAATGTAGGTTTTTCTTTAAAAAAAGTAAATAAACAATGTTAAAGTACAAGCATTTATAAATAAATGTGCAATTAATATCTTAAATAAATACATTTTTCAAAAATAAAATTAAGCATTAGGTGGCAGCAGTTTTTTCAGCCGCACTGTCACGTTACATTATGATATCAATAGCTCTATCCCACTTAATTCGAAAGGTGGCGCTGCTGTTGTGCCATCTGTCTAAAGAAATTTGGTACACGATAAAACAGCTTGAATGACCCAAAATATACAATTTTATTAGACCTCTTGACAAACTTAACAGCTCTGCCATTTTCTTCTGTCTGCGTGGAGAGAATATTTTCTCAACTTATAAATGGTATAAACCAAAGATAGTTTAATGCAACCCTCAGATAGACAATGTTATAAAATCACTTTTCGTATTCCATATGCAAGAACAAACACATACAAATTCTCATTCGGAAGTGTCATGGGTTGCCTGATCAAAAGAGGAAACCAACACTCTTTCAACATTTAAAACTCAATTAAAAATTGCCAGAAGAGACGTAAACAATGGATAAAGTTTAGACGCAATATTTTTCTGCATTGAAGGAACGGTAGTAACAGATAAAATAAGAATGATTCCAAGTATACTGTTAAGATTGTCATTTATAAGGAAGATGACATAGGTGATGAATAAATGAATGATTAAGTATATTTTACAAATACTAATATAGACCATACTGCTACCTTAGGAGCCGTCCTTAAATGACGTCATGCATCTAGGAGAGGGAGCATGGGGACACGGTGGTCGAGTGGCAGGATTTGTTTCAGGGGCGTCCCTGAGTCACCCATCTCCGAATGGGTACCTAACACTAGTTAGGCGGCTGGATAATGCGTGGAACCCTTATAGCCGTGGCCTGTGAACACTGCATCACTTGCCAACAGATCATCCGTCATGGTCTGAGGACGCAATTATCTTCTGCAAAGAAGGAGCGTCTGTATAGATAAGATAGATAATAGGGAGCACTTTAGTAAGATGTGTGACAAGGGGGAGGGTGTGGTAAGTAACCGTGATGTCACATAAAAAATGAGCAAATTAAAATGAAAGCGCCACTTAAATATTTGACGTTTTAAATCGCTTTGCAAAAGTTACGATATTAGACTCAAGCCTCACACTAAAATGACAATAAAATGATTTAAAACATGCTTTTTTTCAAATTGGAAATACAGCTTTTTTGTAAGGGAAGGGGGGGAGGGGGAGCTTTGTGACGTCATATTTGTTAATTATTTTAGCGTGTCTAGGGTTTTTCTTTCAGATCTACTTTGTTTTTTTTTGTTTTTTTTAAGTATTGCCTAGGTTTTTCCCCAAATTGTCACTGGCAGCCCTGATGTAATGATCAAATTTGCCAGCGAGTAAACTACTAAATAGATATAATATATTTGTACTAGATAAATATTGCTTTCTTAAAAGTTAAAGATAGATTTTCAGTGCAATTTATTGGCTATATACAATGTATGCAGTAGTAATTTTAAATTTTGGCACTTTAAGAATATGCAATGAATTTTAAAGTGGTATCTTCTGTCTAATGAATTTCTAAAATTAAAACCTACAATTTTTTGTAATAAAATATTTCAATTATTCTTAACTCATTTTGTGGCTAACCGGACTTCGTAAAGGATAAATTCACAATTAATTAAATAATATTTGTATATTCTTTTGTATTTAAAATATTTTTTAATTAAAAGTTCAAATAAACAATTACATTATTGTTGAATGTTTTAAGAAAAAAACATTAATTTCAAATTAACAAATTATTTTTCTTCAGAAAGTGTTCACGTTATATTTATGATTTGCTATTATGAATTTTTTTATAAAGGCATGTTTTTACACATATTTTTATGTAGTTTAAATTATTTTTTAAAATTGTGATCATTCATAACTCTCTCTGCTGACCATATGATGACGTAAGGTCATATTGTAAACTCATTAGTAACCAAACACATTCCAGCTGAATTAGGCACCTTGAATATGGTGAAAACTCAGATTAAAGTGTCTAGCCTGAGTCACCAGGTAAAAGCCAGCAGAACACCATATGAGGAAGTTGTAATAGCGAAGAAAGAAATATGACTTTTGGAATATTGTGTGTATTTGTAAATAGTAGCCTAACCATAAAGATCGTTTTCAACAAATCGTTTTCAACAAATCGTTTACACCCTTTAAACATCATGACAAGATTTTTTGTAAGCAAATTTTCAGCGAGATTATTTTTTTGACAAGTTATTAAATTTTACAAATACAAGGTTTTGGCGTAAAATGCGATCAAATTAATAATACCGCTAGTCAGAGACCTTACCGTTCATACTTGTCTCTACTTCGATGTTGTGTATAAGTTGAGTGTAGATTTTTGACAAACGATTATGACGTATGCTATATGATCTGTAGATAAGTCAAGAGTAAAACTTGGGGTTGAATTTTGCTGAGGAACTCACCTTCTGGCAATCTAAGGTATGCCAGGATATTCAGGACGTAAAAGCCACCCTCTTGCAGTCTAAGGTATGACAGGATATTCAGGACGTCAAAGCCACCCTCTGGCAATCTAAGGTATGCCAGGATATTCAGGACGTAAAATCCACCCTCTTGCAGTCTAAGGTATGACAGGATATTCAGGACGTCAAAGCCACCCTCTGGCAATCTAAGGTATGCCAGGATATTCAGGACGTCAAAGCCACCCTCTGGCAATCTAAGGTATGCCAGGATATTCAGGACGTAAAAGCCACCCTCTTGCAGTCTAAGGTATGACAGGATATTCAGGACGTCAAAGCCACCCTCTGGCAATCTAAGGTATGCCAGGATATTCAGGACGTAAAAGCCACCCTCTTGCAGTCTAAGGTATGACAGGATATTCAGGACGTCAAAGCCACCCTCTGGCAATCTAAGGTATGCCAGGATATCCAGGACGTCAAAGCCACCCTCTGGCAATCTAAGGTATGCCAGGATATTCAGGACGTAAAAGCCACCCTCTTGCAGTCTAAGGTATGACAGGATATTCAGGACGTCAAAGCCACCCTCTGGCAATCTAAGGTATGCCAGGATATTCAGGACGTAAAAGCCACCCTCTTGCAGTCTAAGGTATGCCAGGATATTCAGGACGTAAAAGCCACCCTCTTGCAGTCTAAGGTATGCCTGGATATTCTGACCGTAAAAGCCACCCTCTTGCAGTCTAAGGTATGCCAGGACATTCAGGACGTAAAAGCCACCCTCTGGCAGTCTAAGGTATGCCAGGATATTCAGGACGTAAAAGCCACCCTCTGGCATTCTAAGGTATGCCAGGACATTCAGTACGTAAAAGCCACCCTCTGGCAGTCTAAGGTATGCCAGAATATTCAGGACGTAAAAGCCACCCTCTTGCAGTCTAAGGTATGCCAGGACATTCAGGACGTAAAAGCCACCCTCTGGCATTCTAAGGTATGCCAGGACATTCAGTAAGTAAAAGCCACCCTCTGGCAGTCTAAGGTATGCCAGGATATTCAGGTCGTAAAAGCCTCCCTCTGGCAGTCTAAGGTATGCCAGGATATTAAGGACGTAAAAGCCACCCTCTGGCAGTCTAAGGTATGCCAGGATATTCAGGACGTAAAAGCCACCCAACAACTAGGAGCAAAGAGAGATAAGCCAGGAGAAAGGAGGGGGAGGGCAAAGGAGAAGAAAGGACACGGTCATTGTCCGTTGACGACGGACGGGTGCCTTATATATATGTGTCTGCATTTATATATATCACATATATATGCTTTATATTCCGTTATTTTTACAATTTTGTGATATTTTATTCAGGTATAGATCCTGTAACAATTAAAGAGTTGCGGCAATTAATATTGTATATAAGCAGTGACCCCGCCTAGCCTTAAAGTACGTACGTTAACGTGCGCTGAACGTTACATATATAATACACAAAAGCGAGAATTTGTAAATGAACAAGACGAATGGCCCTCGCTGGGGTCGATCAATGTCTCGAGACAAAACTGGTTCTTGCGTACACTGGCGTTGTCTCTTTACGTCATAACAGGAGATTCGTAGTGTAGCGGTCATCACGTCCGCTTTACACGCGGAAGGTCCTGGGTTCAAGCCCAGGCAAAAACATTATTTTTAAATGTTTAAAAATTTGGGTTTGTGCCCGTTCTTTTCCCCGTTTTTTGCGAAAATGGCTGACCTCGGCTAGGGTCGGCCAATACAGTTTATGGTTGGCAAGCTAGGGTAGTGAAGGGTGATGGGCTGATAGAAAATCGCAGTGCGAATATCTCGAGACCAACAATGAATCAGTGGTCACCCCTAGGACGTTCACTCGCGTTTTTTTTCATTTCTTCTTGCTGTAGTTTGTGTCTGTTCTTTCCCCCATTTCTTTGCATTATCCATGAGCAAGTCTGCGGCATATGCTCAGTCGTGTGGCGTATCTATTGGTCAATATAATACGCATCCTACCGCGCGACAGGAAAGGTTGTTCAATATAATACGCACCACGACACTCTAGCCAAAAAATGAACATATTACACAGAGATAAATTAAGATAATCTAAAAAGTCATTAATTTAAATACAGTACATTTGATCGATCTGAAATTTTGATACATCATTTTATCATCGGCGCGAGTCTTCTGCAAAATTTAGCTCGCTAGCTTACGAGGAAGTGGGTTAAGATCATTCCCAAGTTTTTTCGGAACTACCGCCCGCCGGCCTGCCTCAAGCAGACACCACGAGTTAATATAAAGGATTTGAAAAGGGGAGCCCATTTCCCAATTAATTATATATATATAAAGGTGTAAGGCGTAAGCCATTTAAAAAAAACAAAATTATATAAGGGAGGTCAGCAATATGTCCAGTTCTTTTTGGATAGCCATATCCCTAGTGGTGGTCCTGTGACGCCCTACATCTTTAAAAAAATTTTTTATAGTTTGACATAAGATATATACTCGTTCTATAGACAGTTTGTTCATATGTCGACCCGCCTCTTTTTGAAGAGAAAATGATTAAAAGTGTGTAACCCGCTCGCAAGCTCATCACCCAACGAAATATTAAGACAGCCTAAACAAAATGGTACACATTTTTGTATACACTATAGGCAACATTAGGCACTATGATTGGTTACTTTGTACTACCAATATTTGTCTTTGTGCTCTTTGTTAGGCACGAGTTACCGGTATTAAAATTAAAAAATTGTGGTAAACACTGTCGGATTTTGAAAACACTTTTTAAGCAATGTTAGCTGTATATGTCATTAAAATAAATGAAACCGAACAGAAATCAATAACATTTATTAGAAAAACAAAATACTAGTTGGTTTTTTTAGTTGTTATTTTCGATGATAGTTTTTTCTCACATTTTTGTTTTTCAAAATGACAAGATTATAACTTTAACTGCATATGTTGGTATCCTGTTCTGCTAAAATGTACACACAAATATTTAAAATATTACTTTAAAAAAAATATATGCTCATATCTTGTATGGTTGAAGTCCATCAGAGAAAACTGTTTTCCTTTAATGAAACATAAATAAACCTGACTGTAACCAGACCTACTATACCAGCTCTATTTTCATCTTGTCACCTGTAGGAGGCAGATAGAAAATAAAAATCAAAATTTCGGAAATTATTGGAATGGGGAACTCAAGAATAAGGAAGATTATCCCCTTAACCTGACAGGATAGAAGACGCTATAGATATACGGATTAACATTCACCAACAACCAATGGGAGAAACAAAGATGAACATGGCATTCACTAGTTCAATTCGTCAACAAAATTACGATATCAATACACAGACTACAAAATATGCGGAGGGAGAACGCTAGCAAATACCTTGATACTACCAAACATAATCTACGTAGGGTGCATTTATTACTTTCCTCTATCAACCCTGGCAGGAAATGCCGAAGTCCGGTTTGGTTATTTTGTTTGCGAGTCAAATATGATTTCAATCACTGTACATATCTTAGACAGAGTATTAGATGCAATGACGATGGTAAAAACAAAAGTACCCTTTGAAGGGCGGATTATCCGAAGCAACCGTTTCGTCCCCCCTCACTAGCGAACACTAGTGAGCGGTAACAGTTTATGTCCAGGAGCGACAGTACTGATTGCAAAACAGCCGTGAATAAATCTTACAGATAACGGGAAGTTAATAGTTTTAAAAGTATTTCTAATGAAATGCACCGATTATTAAACTCTTCGTTAAAAGGTAAATACAATTCATGAAATTATAAATAACTTAATTAATGTTTACTAATATAAGTAGTTTGTTTTGTGAAAACAATCACATTATATAGGAACGAACAAAAGTGGAGCATCAGGAATGGAGGATGTACCGTATCTCATCTGTTTATGTTTACATATCAGTTACACATCTATGATTGTCATAAATTCATTATTCACTTAAAACAAAATAATATTAATAATAATCATAATATAACTTAAATTGGAATATTTTTCAGAACTCAAGTGCAATTTGTATAAGAAAAGAGAAATAAGAAGTATTGTTTAAGAAAAACACATGGATAAGGAAAATAATGTTTCTATTATAAAAACTTAAAAAGAAAAAAACAAATTATTTCCTTTTATACCTCAGTAACTCATGCATATCTGTCGCGATAAAAGAGATTTAGAGGAGCAACGCACCAAAGCCTAAACAAATAAATGTACATACGTTATCATTTAGATAACATAAACATATGTAAACAGTGATATAAGATTTTTAGGTTAAATTAAAGTAATTAGAAAAAAAAACAGAATAAAATGAAGGCCACTTAGTTTATTTATTGTTAATCGCGAAACGGAATAATGGTAAATGACGTCACTAGTTATAACCAAAGCGATGATTGTTTTGTTTGTTTTTAATGTATGAAATAAAACGCTTTTTTTCTATCTTAGTATTTTTTATATGTCTATTAACTCTCTTGAAATTTACTCATTGCTACAGACTCGTATGTATATGTCACTCAGATACCAACTTAATAAACTTGTGAACCGCCGTTATCTTATTTTGCTTTGGAACCATGCTTTTTTCTTAAATTACATATCTTTAACTTTTCAGTAAATCATAAACATATTTTTTTTAATCATCTTTTAAAACCCTATCATAGTATGTTACCCGTCCTTCGTTGAAATGATCTCAGAAGAGAGCTAATTTGAAGAAACCATTAAGTTGTTATTTTATTTTGATATTTTAAAAAAAAACACATATTTCCAAAACGTTTTGCGATAAATCATGTCTTTTTAAAAATAAATCAGTGTCAGTTAACAGTAATTTCAGTTATTCAGTATTAACTTATTACCCGTTACGATTAAGATAAAGGGCAGCATACGTGTAATATTTTTTTAATGCCATTTAATCATCACTGTTGTCTCTGTAAGCTCAAGAGATTATTTTTTTCCTACCATTTTTTTTAATAAACTGAGTTGACGTGCATCATACAAGAGAGGTAATCACGACGTCTCCAACAGACTTGGTGTGGTTAAATGTGGTACATTCCCTTGTAGGTCTTATAAAATAAGAACTAATGACGTCATTCCTGTTATCGAATGGTTTCAATTTTAAACTGTTCTTTTTTTTTAAATGGTTAAAGCCTGCCCCTAAATGACGTCACGCGCCTAGAGTGGGGAGAAAGGGGGTTACGCATTTGTTACGATGTGTGACGAAGGGGAGGGGGTGTATAGGGAATGAGACATCGTATCAAAACGCGCTACTTTAAATGAAAGTTCAACTGAAATATTCAATTTCTTACAATTTATTTTATGTTCTACATGGCTTCATAAACCTCTTTTTTATTACAATAACATTTGATACTATTTTTTCTTCTTCTTTCCTGCATATAATTAAGAATAAAAAAAAATTAAAAAATTAAATATAACAGTAAAAATAAATTGTTTTCCTAGATTAATACCAAAAAAAAGCCGTTATTCCAGCTGCCTGCCGACCAGACAGGAGTGGGTAAATATCTCGAGGCACAACAATTATACCTTAAAACGTAAATCTACCAGACCCCAATATGCATTCTCAATTCATAAACTTCAGTTATCTTAGATATATTTCCTAATTATTCTATTTTAATAAGACTTAGGAGTTAATAAATAATTTTTTTTTAATAAACGAAGAAATACATTTTTGAAATTAACAAAATACTTTATGGAATATATTATATTCGTTTTGTAAACTCAGTTAAATAATTATTGATCTTCGCATTATTTTAACTTTCTTTTGAAGAGCTTATTGCTTGTTATTTTAGGTACATTTTTTATAGATACAGGTCTACTTTATAATTGTATCAAGTTTGTATTTAAAACATATATATATATATATTATTGTTATATCTGCAGTCTACTTTATATTGTGTTAATTACTTAAAATTGTATATGTGTGCGTGTTTATAGAATCGTTGGAAATTGACAATGAAATCAGCAGTAATTGATAAATGAAAACGTTGCTTTATATTTTATTACATAAATATTATTTAAATTTATGAATATATAGAGAACAAATAACTTTTAAACTATATGAATGTATTAATACAAATGATTTTTTTTAAAGTAAAGAACGAGGCAAAATCTTTATATTACAACGCTTTCTTTGTCTTATCTGATTTGAATTAAATTTGTATTTCCTGTCAGCGTGCACTAAAAAGCACCAGTAGTGATCTATGTTTATGATGTTGTACGTAAAACAAATTAATTCGCAAGATAAATGATAAGATCTTGAACACATTTCTTTAACTTGTGTTCAATTTTTCTATATAGTCTATGAGAAACAGTATTCTTGATTTGTATTACGTAAATCTTATGTTTTACGTCACATGAAATTATACATAAAGAAATATTTAATTTTATCAAAAAGGGGATTTTTAAAATCATTTTAAATAAAAATTATGGAAGCTATGAATTTAATTTAATCACTATCAAAGTATTTGATGTATGGTTGTTTTACACCGCAATTTTATGTTTCATTTGACTTTCATCTCCTATTTTTATTAGTGGCTTGCCGCTTAACTTCGTTTCCTATAATGTGGGATACTGTGCCAATGAATTACTAGTTTTCTCTTACCCCTGGTATACACAGTGCTGTATTCACCTATAATCTAAACAAGCTATAGCGTAGGGCTTCCACTTATTCGGGAGCCCCCAAAAAGTGTTTGAATAAATTAGTGTTACACTCTTACAGGTTTTGTGATTGGCGCAACATCTTTTTAGTTCCAAGTCATAAAAACTCTTTAGACAATAGAACAGTTTCGATAACATATCTCACAAAGAAACGTGTCTCAACAATTGACTTCTAAGTAGACCTATCAGAAAAGATCAATAATAAGGGCAGTACGGGAATAAATATTCTTGAACGAGTTGTAGCAGACATAATTACTACGGCAGAGAGTGGCTTAACTGTCAGATGAGATGTATGTAGGCAAGTGTATAGTTTACGTTCAGATTTTTAAAAATATTTCATGGATGTGTTAGATCATGTTAATGAAAAGCTAAGGGAAAAATGATAGAAGTTGATAACAAGAAATTCAGATTTTAAAGACGGCGTAGAAATGATGCTGAAGAAGATATTTGCAAAAATGCAAAAATAGAAGAAGCCAAATAAGTGATGATGAAGATGACGATTTTGAGAACCTTGACCCAAGAGACAAGTTCAGATTCAAAACTTTTGTAAATTTATTATAATTAAGTCTTGTACATAGAGCACCAGTACACAATAATGATGCAAAAATATTTTTAATCTTTAAAAAATGAGAAGATACAGCAGAAATGATTTGTGAAGCACTTAGAGCTTTTTTCCAAAATTATCCTGAAGATGTGGACATGGCATAATATAAAATATGTCCCTTTAGTCATAATTAGGAAGGAGAGTCTTAGAATGTATGGGATCTTTTATTCCAATAATCAGACACAGACAAACACTGAAATATGGAGGAATATTCAAAAATCCATTAAAACCATTATTAACAGAAACAACTACACAGCACAAACAATTTTTGGAAGGAGCACAATAATAAACACACATGGTATCCCCAAAACAATATATACAGGAACAATATGGGAACCCCCACCAACAATTTTATAAGAAATTAACTCACACATAACTAAATACATATTCCAAGGAACAATACACAATATCAAACATACAACACTAACATAATCTAAGTTAGATGGAGGAATAAACTTACAAGACATATCAAACATACAACACTAATACAATCTAAGTTAGATGGAGGAATAAACTTACAAGACATATCAAACATACAACACTAACACAATCTAAGTTAGATGGAGGAATAAACTTACAAGACATATCAAACATACAACACTAACACAATCTAAGTTAGATGAAGGAATAAACTTACAAGACATACAAACATACAACACTAACACAATCTAAGTTAGATGGAGGAATAAACTTACAAGACATATCAAACATACAACATTAACATAATCTAAGTTAGATGGAGGAATAAACTTACAAGACATATCAAACATACAACATTAACATAATCTAAGTTAGATGGAGGAATAAACTTACAAGACATATCAAACATACAACACTAACACAATCTAAGTTAGATGAAGGAATAAACTTACAAGACATATCAAACATACAACATTAACATAATCTAAGTTAGATGGAGGAATAAACTTACAAGACATATCAAACATACAACACTAACACAATCTAAGTTAGATGAAGGAATAAACTTACAAGACATACAAACATACAACACTAACACAATCTAAGTTAGATGGAGGAATAAACTTACAAGACATATCAAACATACAACACTAACACAATCTAAGTTAGATGGAGGAATAAACTTACAAGACATATCAAACATACAACACTAACACAATCTAAGTTAGATGGAGGAATAAACTTACAAGACATATCAAACATACAACACTAACACAATCTAAGTTAGATGGAGGAATAAACTTACAAGACATATCAAACATACAACACTAACACAATCTAAGTTAGATGGAGGAATAAACTTACAAGACATATCAAACATACAACACTAACACAA
Organism: Ampullaceana balthica; assembly: GCA_944989445.1. Taxonomy (NCBI): domain Eukaryota; kingdom Metazoa; phylum Mollusca; class Gastropoda; family Lymnaeidae; genus Ampullaceana; species Ampullaceana balthica. The sequence goes on along the minus strand of CALYLW010000336.1, from coordinate 162,090 downwards.
TCTAAGTTAGATGGAGGAATAAACTTACAAGACATATCAAACATACAACATTAACACAATCTAAGTTAGATGGAGGAATAAACTTACAAGACATATCAAACATACAACATTAACATAATCTAAGTTAGATGGAGGAATAAACTTACAAGACATATCAAACATACAACACTAACACAATCTAAGTTAGATGGAGGAATAAACTTACAAGACATATCAAACATACAACACTAACACAATCTAAGTTAGATGAAGGAATAAACTTACAAGACATATCAAACATACAACACTAACACAATCTAAGTTAGATGGAGGAATAAACTTACAAGACATATCAAACATACAACATTAACACAATCTAAGTTAGATGGAGGAATAAACTTACAAGACATATCAAACATACAACATTAACATAATCTAAGTTAGATGAAGGAATAAACTTACAAGACATATCAAACATACAACACTAACACAATCTAAGTTAGATGGAGGAATAAACTTACAAGACATACAAACATACAACACTAACACAATCTAAGTTAGATGGAGGAATAAACTTACAAGACATATCAAACATACAACATTAACACAATCTAAGTTAGATGGAGGAATAAACTTACAAGACATATCAAACATACAACATTAACACAATCTAAGTTAGATGAAGGAATAAACTTACAAGACATACAAACATACAACATTAACACAATCTAAGTTAGATGAAGGAATAAACTTACAAGACATATAAACATACAACATTAACACAATCTAAGTTAGATGGAGGAATAAACTTACAAGACATACAAACATACAACACTAACACAATCTAAGTTAGATGAAGGAATAAACTTACAAGACATACAAACATACAACACTAACACAATCTAAGTTAGATGAAGGAATAAACTTACAAGACATATAAACAAAAAAGCAAGCATTACGAATATAAATTTATATGACAAGCCATTAAAAAAATATCAGAAAATACATTCACACATTATTACTTAGGAATCAGATTAGGATATTTAACAGCAATAGATAATAGCACTGCACATTACATTGGTAGAAATCAATCACAATTTCATACAGCATGCATCAAAGCAATAAAAGGCAATGAAGAAGTATTACACAAAACAACCAAAGAAATATATACACATTTAATCAAAAAAGACAAGCAACACCTCTGAACAATAGAATTAAATGGACACAAGATTATGGAATTACAAACACTGAGGAAACTTTTAAAAATACGCATATCAAAGAAATACCTAATAAAGAAAAAGAAATAACATACAGACTAATCCTATATAATAAAAGGCTAGTTTCTGTCCTTTCTGTCCGTTCTGTCCCGTCATCTATAGCGATTGGTCCCTCATACACATATGACTCCTACAGCCAATCATATTGAACCCGTTAACGCCATTTACGTGGACGTTCAAAACGAGTTATTTTTGGTGCAGTATTTCTTCCAAGACTTTATTTTGAGTCATGCGCGTTTGGATTTATAGCAAAAAGCTCTGTTTTTCGATTTATTTATTTTAACTATAATGATTAGTATTTTTGACGCGATGCACATGTAATGCCGGTCGAGACGGCTGTTGAAGGGGAGTTACAACATGCCACCGAACGGTGGCGGAACGTCCTTGGACGGGCTTTGTTGCTAGTTTACAATACAACACTAGTCTCATCAAGTAAATATAAGGACAGAGGGGCAAGAATAGGTTGTCCACTCTCTAGGTCAGGGGCTGATGAGACTGAACATTTATATCTCACATGCAATACAATTTTACAAACTAAATCCACACTTTAACAATTCATACAAGCAGGCACAATACACAATGTAGATATAGACAAAGCAATAACACTAAACATAATACCAGACTCTATATACAAGAAACAAAAGACTATAAGCTTAAAAATACTTCACAATACAGAAAAACACATATGGCATCACAGACTTATAGTTTAATTCCATAGTCACAATTACACCAACATAACATTAGAACACATGTTTAGACAAACAATTAATACAAAACATGATATTAAACATAACAAAAAATATTTAAGGTTTTATGTTTAAAAATATATAATGTACATTTTATTTGTTAAAATCAGGTTTTGGCCTATACAAAGAAGTATAATTAAATCAGCCTTTAAAGGTGTATGACGCCGTATCTTACATTAATAAAGCACAATAATACATGACAGTAAATGTATTAAATTTAAAGTTTTATTAAATTGAAATTACTCGGAATCTTAAATTCTTTTCCCCATGGAATTAAATATTTCTATACAAAATATTTAGATGCATGCAATACAAAGTGTATCCCATACCAATAAGTAATACTATGTCACATAGACTCGTAGATTGCAATATAACTGACATTAAAGAAAATAATAATACGACATTCTCATTAATCTTTTCGCTTTAATTGTCTCTATTAAAATCTCATATTAAGTAGGTCGATAGCGGTGCTTTTTAGTGCTGCGTTCATGGAAATTACAATTTAATAGCACGTCATAAATGACAAGAGAAAGTTTTTTAATTGGTAATTTTTTTATCTATATGTGAGTTCATACATGGTTCAATAATTTGATTTGCATTAATATATACTGAACTACAGGTTTTTTCTAATAATTTATATAATTTACAGGCAAAACAGCTGTTACAGACAGACAATGCGGACAGACAACACTAACTTATCCTTTGGTTTCTCACATCTTTAATCTGATTTATAATTTAGACAATGTTTACTACCGTGACGTAGAATTACTCGTCGTCAAGTCAAGATCTTTCAAGAAATGTTCACATCAAACTGGTAACTGTAAGACTGTAAGAAGTACACGTTTTTTTAAAGGAAACCGTCAGCATTCGCGTTATCCGTAACGTGATTTGAAAGACAATCCTCGTATCAGTAAAATCTAGTTAAATGTTCAAACGAAGAGACACTTTCCTCAAAATACATAAACCAATAAAAATAATGGAGCCAAACATTACACAGTTATGTACTACACTCACATAATGTCAAAAAGAAAAGAGACATTTTAAAAAGTTGCATTGAGATACACATATTAACACTACCGAGACAACACTAATAAAGGAGAGCTCCACACCTCCATTGAATTTTCTGTTTGCCCCCACTGAGTGGTAGTCTACCTTACTCCATCGCCTTCATTCATTCATTGACTGTCAACAACGATTTTTCTATGTTAAGTAATCTTGGTTGAAAATACGGTCGAGTTTTGTGTAAATATATTATGAAAAGAAAGGAAATAAACTTTAATGTGCTGATTTTCAATCATGATTACAAAAATGTGGTAATTATATATTCATTTCGACTATAATATATTTGTCATTGCATTAGCTATAGTAAAATCATCTTATATTTAGGGCTGTTAAATATTAATTTAAAGTAAATCGTTAAATTTTTTAAAATCGTTAATTTTGATTAAAGCCAAAAATTGAAATTCACGGTGTCATAAGTAACATTAATTAATCGTACTTGTCGAAAATCTAAATAACAATGGAATGTCTTCTTTATCTGACATCTTTTAACCAACAACTCAAACAGACAAGTGTATAAACATTATTTGGTTCAAATGATGAGCGGGTCTTATTCACAATATAACCAGCCAAGCTGAATAATCGTTCACAAAGCTTTAGATTGTCTCAGTTTAAGATTCCGATACTGTAGTGGATGTTTGTTATTCAGATGAATAGCTGTAGTAAAACTATATTATATTACTATGATAATATGTTTGTCCTAACGTCCAACTGTAGTCATATTATCTTATATTACTATCAGTGCTGCCAGTGACAATTTTGGGAAAAACCTAGCCAACACGTTGAAAAAAACCTAGATCAGACAGAAAAAACCTAGACACGATAAAAATAAACAAATATGACGTCATAAAGCTCCTCCCCACGCCAAAAAAACCCGTATTTCCTATTTGAAAATTGGCTAGTTTCAAATAATTTTATTGTCATTTAAGTGAATATTTAGTGTGAGCTACAGTCTAATATCGTAACTCACGTGAAGTCATTTAAAACATAATTAAATAAATTTTAAGCAATCAAATATTTAAGTGGAACTTTCATTTAAAGTTGCGCGTTTTTGATGTGACGTCACAGTTCTTAAACATCCCCCTCCCCCATGTCACACATCTCCCCTCCCTCCGCCCCTCCCCCCAAGATGCATGTCCTCATTTATAGACGGCCCTTAAGGTACCAGTATGTTCTACATAAGTATTTGTAAAACATACTTACATCTGCATTTATTCATCACTTATGTCATCTTCCTAATAAATGAAAATCTTATCAGCATTCTTGGAATCATTCTTATTTTATCTATTACAGACGCTCCTCTTATACAGAAGATTATTGAGTCATACCCTTATCCATTGTTATGTCTCGTCTTTTATTTTTATTTGAATTTTAAATGTTGATAGAGTTTTGGTTCTCCTCGTTTGATCAGGCAAGGGGCCATCCATAAAGAACGTCATACTATTTTTGACCATTTTTAACTCCCCCCTCCCCCTGTCACAAACTGTAACAAATCGGTGGTCGACTGGCAGCACACTGGACTGTCGAACCGATGGTCACGGGTTCGAATCCGTGTGAAGGCAAGGGTTTGTTCCCGGGGCCTAGGGCATCCCTGAGTCACCCAGCTCTGAATGGGTACCTAACACTACATGTAGTTAGGCGGCTGGGTAATGCGTATAACCCACAAAGCCGTGGCCTGTGAGCGCTGCATCACTTGCCAAACAGATCATCTGTCATGGTCTGTGGACGCAACTATCTTCTGCATAGAAGGAGCGTCTGTATAGATAAGACCACTTAAAGTACGTCACATTTTCGAACAAAAATAATATTTTTTATTAACAAAATAATTAAAATTTAATATAAAACACTGTGACGTCACAAATGGCCGGACAACCCCCTCCCCCTGTCACAAACGGTCACACTTTCTTACACCCCTTTCCCCCTCTGGAGCGTGTCGTACTTTATGGACGGCCCCCAACCCATTCCACGTCCAAATTCTGGCGGAAAGAACGACAATTTGTATGTATTTGTTCTTGCATAGGGAATAAGAATTTTAAAGGTGTTTAATAAACTACGTCTATCTGAGGGTTGTATTAAGTTATCTTTGGATTAAACCATGTATACGTGGGAGGATATTCTCTCAAAGCAGGCAGAAGACAATGTTAGAGCTGTTAAGTTTGTCATGAAGTCTAATAAAATTTAATATTTTGGCTCATTCAAACTGTTTTATCTTTTACCAAATTTCTTCAGACATATGGGACAGCAGCAGCGCCACCTTTCGAATTTAGTGGGATAAAGCCAGTGGCGTAACAACGGCTTGGCATTGGGGCAGTTGCCAAGGGCACCGGCCTGCGCCAGTTCAAAAGGGCGCGGCTAAATCTATAATTTTTAAATGTTTATATAAATAAAAGGTGCCAAAATAAATTAGCCAAGGGCGTCAAAAACCCAGTTACGCCTCTGGATAAAGCCATAGATATCAGAATATAACATGACAGAGCGGCTGAAAAAACTGTTGCCACCTAATGCTTAATACTATTTTTAAAAAACCGAATTTAATTCGGATATTAATTACACATATTTATTAATGTTTGTACTTTAAAATCATTCATTAATTTTTTTAAAGAAAAAACTAGATTATGGCTATTTTTTAAATAAAAAACCTAGAAACCTAGACAAGGTCGAAATTACCTAGATCTAGATTGAAAAACCTAGCGCTGGCAGCACTGATTACTATGATAATATGTTTGTCCTAACGCCCAACTGTAGTCATATTATCTTATATTACTATGATAATGTGTTTGTCCTAACGTCCACCTGTAGTAATATTATCTTATATTACTATGATAAAATGTTTGTCCTAACGTCCACCTGTTGTAATATTATCTTATATTACTATGATAACGTGATTGTCCTAACGTCCACCTGTAGTAATATTAACATCAATTGTTAACATTTGTATTTATGTCTCTTTCTCTCTCTCTCACTCTCTCTCTGTCTCTCTCTATCTCACTCTCTCTCTGTCACTCTCTATCCCTCTGTCTCTCTTTCTCTCTCTCTCTCTCTCTCTCACTCTGTCACTCTCTCTCTCTCTGTCTCTCTCTCACTCTCTCACTCTCTCTCTCTCTGTATCTCTTTCTCTCTCTCACTCTCTCACTCTCCCTCTCTGTCTCTCTCTCAGCTTCTCTCTCTCTCTCTCTCTCACTCTCTCAGTCTCTCTCTCTCTTTCAGCCTCTCTTTCTATCTCTTATTAACCTGATCATCGTTTTAGGTGTAATAAATAAGGTCAATATGGCAAACATAAAAATAACCACAATCAAAGAAAATATTTATAGAAATAAAGAATATAAAAGTTCAAGTTCCTGTCTGTCTTCTGTCTCCATAACACTAAGAGACATAGTGCAACAGTCCATAGCAGTTAATGAATAGAGTTTAAAAAAGATTTAAATCTTATAAGTTCAAGTACTTTGATTTACTATGACTAATAACGTGGTGTGGTTGTTTGGTATAAACATTAAAGATTTATGATTTAGAAGGCAAAAGAGAGATCTATAAGTGAGAGAATGAGTGAACTGCATATGTAAAACATCATAAGCACCCGCCCGGCGTCTTTAGTGACATTATATCAAAGTACTTGAACTTATAACTTTTAAATTATTTTCTTCTTTTTAGTTCACTTATGAAAACGTTGTTTTTATAAATCTTTTTTTTTAAACCTGAATTTATTTTATTCTTTTTAGTTTGGTTGTGAAATCATAGAGTATATCGAAAATTTTATTTCTTTAAAAGCATCGCGTGTTTACAGACTGAAACTGACTGAACTCTCCTTCATGCAAACACGGGGAGTGGTCAATGATAGCACGAGTGAACTGACACGTGCTGTCAACAATGACAAACGGACACAGATGCTATATAAAAATAAACTAAAAACGCATTAATTTAATTACAATACATTCGATCGGTCTGAAAATTTGATACAAAGCATTGTCAAGCAAGGTCTATCTGTGGTAAAATTATGAGATCTCTAGGACCATCAAAAATGGTTTAATTTTACTTTGGCAAATTTGAAAAATTTGCAGTCAGACAGACAGACAGGAACGAGAGGAAGTTAATATAAACGTTGTAATAATAAATAGACGGGAAAAAAGGGTTTTTAAAAAAACAGTTTTCATAAGTGGACTAAAAGAAGAAAATGATTTAAATGTCATAACAACTTTGATTTAATATGACTAAAACGTGGTTTCGGCGCTTATGAGGTTTTACATATGCAGTTCACCCATACTCTCACATATAGATCTCTCTTTTGCCTTCTCAAATATAAATCTTTAATTTGTATACCAAACACTCGCCCCTGTAGAATTTTCGTCACACAAGCAGAACTAAAAGATTTTTTTTTCTTTTGAAATTCAATTCATCAATTTGAAGCTTAAAATAAATTTAATCAAATTGTGCGACTTTTTCCGTCAGGTAAGACATGTAAGTTTTCGATTGCATTTAATTGGATATTTAAGAATCATTTATAACCCTCAAGTAATCGAAAACTGAGTTAAACAGTCTATAAAACATTTCAAAACAGACACCCTTGACAACAGTCGAACTTCTGTATGAAGCTGCAAACGATTAAATTCTTTATCCTCTTTAATAAAAAAACTGTCAATAATATGTCAGTCAATGATTTGCTTTTTTATTAAGTAGATATATTTTAATTAAATATTTTAATGACTTATGTAGGTATGCACTTAAATGTGAGGCAGCTAGATGTTGATGATGTATGATACATTGTACTGTGAATGCATTTGGCACCTTATTTTTTAATATTAAAGAAAACCTTGTAGTGCCCTACCATTGATGGAGCATCATCTGTGACTTATGATACGATATTACTTAAATTCTTTTCTTTATTTAAAAAAAAACGACTCGTCCAAATAAATGAAATGTTGATTCTTTTTAGTATTCAGTTTGTATGAAGTGGACAAATAAATATTCTTTGAAAATTTGTTTTTTCCTTTGTTAACTGCACGTATGCTAAACGTATTGTCCAATTTCCTGGCGAAGATTACTCATCTAACTAAGCAAAAAAGGAGATGTTATTAAATAGCTGCACAATGAACCTACAACATCTGTATCAATTTCATTAATTCTTCTTTGCAGTGCTATTTTTCTCAACCCCATTTTCTTAAAATTATCAGTTGCTGGCTTGTGTAGCTCAGTGCGTATTACTTCACTTACTGTCGGTATAATTAGTTTCCCGCCAATAGTATGAGGTTTTCTTTCGATTTAACAATCATTAACGAAATTTCGTATAAAGCCAGCATACCATAGCCATCTTGTGTGTTGGGGTTGAAAAGAGTTTTGTCAAAGTCAGTTATTTGAATATTTTTTTTTATATTTAAGAGTTCGAAAAGAGGATACATTCTTTTTATTTATTTTATCACCATAAATTTTAGTCCTGTAGCTTGGAAGGCTTTATAGCTTCGCGAATACATAAATCTAAATTTTCTAAATACTTTCTTCTTTATTTGATGCTGTCACCACCTCTTTAAAGTTATTCTCCCCACCCCCGCACCCGCCATTAAAAAAAAATATGTCACCGCACCCCATGGATTGCTGCAGCGCCCACACCACTATGCTAAGTCATAAAGGAACAAAATGAACTAGCCACAAGAAATTGTTTTAAATCGAGCTCCGTCTATACTTGTTGCAGAAGAAAGCTGGGAAATTCATTGGAATTGTTATCCCTTATTAAAGGGATCGAAGACAAGTGGCTTGCCACTTAAATAATCAAAATTCCTTCTCAGAGACAACAAACACGCTTTTCATCAATTAGGCAAAGCATAAATTCTGATAAATGCATTATATTTATAGATGTTTTAATTTAAGAAAATAGGTTTCTAAAAATATTTTTTCCTTGAAATAAAAACATTCTATACAGGATAGTTATGTACCTGCAATTCAAAGTGTAGGCTATACAAATAAGTAATAGTATGTCGTAAGGACTTATAGATTGCAATTAAAACGAAGTTAAATAAATTAATATTATGTTCTTCTCATTAATACTGCCGCTTAAGTTGTCTCAATTACAATCTCATATTAAGTAAGTTTATACCGGTGCTTTTTAGCGCGGCGTGCATGGAAACATACGGATTCATTGCACGTAAGATATTACAAAAGATCATATTTTAATTTGTAAATTGTCCCTTATGTGTTTTATGTGAGTTCAAACTTGTGTCAATGATTTCACATCCATCTAAATATGATGTATGGATTTTTTTTCAAATGTCTTATTGAATTTACTGGCTAAACAACATAACAATCAAGCAACATTATCAAATAAAAAACAACACTAAGAATCAGGAAACTCTAACAAACTGAGAGACAACACTTACAATCAAACAATTCTTACAGACAATCAGGCAATAGTAACTTTAACACACAGGCAATTTTAACTTCTCTAATATTTAGGAAATACAAAATAATGAGATATCTCTGACATAAAACAACATTAACAATAAGTACAAATTTATAGACATACAACACAAACCAACTTAAACACAGACAACCCCAGCATATCTCGCAAACTGACAGACCATAGCTCGGGTTCTATGTTGCATTGACAAGTATAGATCGTGCATCATCATGCTACAAACATGACATGAGTTAAAATGTGTTCACAAATAATAATATTTTAATTTTAGAAACAGAGCCAAAACAAATCTTTGTTTTTTTTAACGTAAATTAACATAAAGCGTAGGGACTATTTGAAGACGCGTAGGAATTTATTTATTTATTTATTTCCAACTCAAATATTGCAACACGTTTTCTAAAGCAGTAAACATAGAAAAAATAATTCCTTTTTTATACCAAAATTAGCTAAAAGATTTGTCCTATTTGATTATTTTATTGGTTACCGAGTACACATACTTTTAGAATTAAAATAAAGCCTTCAGTGCGAGAGTTATGTGCGGCACAAACTGAATCGCAAGATGGCCGAACACAAACAGAAAGTGAAAGTGTCTTGAGTCTTGGGAAACTCCGAAAAGGCAAAGATTCATTGATTTGGGTAAGTACTAGCTTTTATTTTGCTGCAAAAGTGCTTTCATTCATTTTTGTTAGATAATGATAATATAATATAGGATGCGGATAATTTATATTGGATCAGTAATCACATTAAAAAAAAACCAACAAACTGGTAGTGATAATCATAATACTTTAATAGTAGTAGTAGTAGTAGTAGTAGTTATTTCATTATCATTCGTCATAGCATCTAAACTGCAGTATAAATTTTGGATTGCTGTCTATGAGATTTTTGAAATTGTTTAAACATTTATTTTTCTCTTTCTTTTAGATTGTGCAGCCACTTTTTATTCAGCCATGGATAATCATAATGTAAGCCATGAAAACCAAGATGCTTCTAGTTTTCAACCCACTAACTGGGATGTGTGCGCTTTGTCAGAAAAATACGAAAGAAAAATTACAGTGTCCCGCTAATGCCAGACAAACAAATCAAGGATCTACATATGTGACTTTGGCTGAAAATCTGACTAAGTTTGGTGAATGTGGCGCACTGTCACCTGGCTTTTTAACTAGACTTGATGATGGAGATGGTGTTGAGGAAACATTCATTCTTTCTTTCTTTTTAGTGTGTTTGTGTATTTAAACATACATTATATTCACTTAATCGTATTCTTACTAGCTGTTAAAGTGGTAATGTAAAACATGTTAAGAAAACTAATAATTGCAGGTTCACGGAAAATGGTGTCCTTGGAGACGTTCTCAAGCAAGCTATCTCATCGGAGCTTGAGTGGATGGAGGCTGTGCATTCTGCTGATACAGATTGTGTTTCCTGGGGGGGCCTTTCTTGCATCAAAAAGTCAACAAAAGGATCGCACACCTGGAATATCTAGTCTTCTTCCATTGTTCCCTGAAAATTCCAAATCACCAGCTATGATGAAGCATGCTATGGACTTGGTGATGCAAGCAGTCAAATTTCTCAACCCTGGACAGATTCCTGTTATCACTGCTGATCAGTCCTTGTTTGCCATTGCTAAGCAAATTCAGTGGAAATGCCCGGAATCTTATGGAGAAAGCAAAATAACATTGTTGCTTGGAGGACTGCATATTGAAATGTCTTTTTTGAAGACAGTTGGAACCCTTCTAAAGGACAGTGGGTGGGTAGAAGCCCTGGTTAATGCCAAAGTAGCCACATCTGGATGTGCTGAGTCTTTCCTTACTGGAAGTCATGTTACAAGGACTCGCCGTGCTCACCAGTTGACTGCATTCGCCCTCTTCATGTTGTTAAAACATGCTTATAAACAGTACTCATTGTCTTGTGCTGCACTAGAAGAGAATGTGCTGTGCTTTGAGGATGGAAAGAGTCTATGATCACAACAAGTCCAGTCCAACATTCAAATACTGGACACTGATCCTGCAGTTAGAGCTGATTTTGCTGGTGTTTGTAGCCTCATTGCGAGATGGAAACTTTACCCTGTATCTTCAAACTCTAGAAGAGCTAACGCCTTGGTTTTTTGCACTAGATCAACAAAATTATGGGAGATGGCTCTCCGTGCACATTCATGACATGAAGAAACTGCAGGGTGGTAGTTCAATGTGCTACGAAGACTTGATGCAAGGTCGATTCGTTCTGCAAAAGACATCTCGCCCCTTCTCAAAAATGGCACTAGACCAAGCACATGAGCAAAACAATGCCATCATCAAAGGTGAGGGAGGAGCAGTGGGACTCACTGAAAACCCCTCGGCATTGAGACGCTGGATGATTGGAGGGCCAGAGGTCTCCAGAGTTCTTCAAGACCTAGAGTTATCTTTTGAAATAAAACACAGCAAAGAATCAGACCAGCATCATGAACAAGACAAAGGGTTCCAAGAAAAATTCAAGGCTGACGTGTGTAGATTATTGGATGTGATACAGGAAACTGGCAACCCATTTCTTGAAAAAAGCGCAGAGTTAGTCACTCTTCATGATAACAACATTGTTGATGCTGCTGTACACAAGACCTTGAGTAATATACACAAGACTGGTGTAGCTCAATACAACGAATTTACACAAGAAATACTTGTTAACATGACCAAGCCAGTTTCTGCTCCAATCAAGCGAAACAATTTCATATTGATCGCTGGTGCAAAAAGAAAGAAGCGATCAGCACCACAGTATAGGATTTCATCCCTGAAAAGTGACTGTTACCTCTTTTCGAGGTTGTATGTAGCATGCCAAACCAGAAATGGGGGCTTGACAGACTTTTTTTCATATGAAAATCAGTCGGCTCCTCCATCACTGTCCTGTGAAGGACGAATGAGAGTGTCAAGCAAGTCGGGGTTGCTGGAGTGTTTGGAACCTCTCCAAACTTCATCAGCAGTGCCAACAGTCACTGACATGACCATCCTTGATGGGGCTGCTGTTGTCAATATGTTGAGGCCAGGATCTGCAAGAACATTTGCTGACTACGCAAACCAGGTGTTTATCCCCTATGTGATGCAGACCCTGCAAAATGTCTCCCATCGTCTAGATGTAGTGTGGGACTGTTATCGAAGTGACAGCTTAAAAGCTTTCACAAGAGAGCGCCGAGGACTAGAGAAGAGAAAGCGTGTGACGCCAGAGACCGTATTACCATCGCAGTGGGGAAGTTTCTTGCGGTGGATGCGAACAAGACCCAGTTGTTTGCATTCCTAGCACGATATCTTCTTACAGTACAATCACAGAAGCTTATTGTTACCACTCAAGGTCCAGATGTGATCTCCAATAAACCCATTGACCACACGAATCTTTCACCATGTAATCACGAGGAAGCAGACACACGGATGATGCTTCACCTGGCCCATGCAGCTGAACATTGCCGCAGGATTCTGATTCGCACTGTCGACACAGATGTGGTGGTTCTTTCTGTGGCTGCCATGACTCGTCACCCTCACCTGGAATTATGGATTGCCATGGGTACAGGAAAAGACTTCCGATACATTGCAGCTCATGACATAAGCAAAGTTTTAGGTGTTGCCAGAGCCCAGTGTCTGCCTTTGTTTCACAGTTTTACCGGTTGTGACACCGTCAGCTGTTTTAATGGTATCGGCAAGAAGACAGCTTGAGGGGTCTGGAGCAAATGCGACCATGTTACAGCCACATTTCAAAAACTGTGTTGTGCTCCATTTGAACTAACAGCTAATGACATGTCAGTTCTGGAGCGTTTTGTGACGCTTTTGTATGACAGAGGTAGCAACTGCCATGATGTCAACAGTGCCAGGAAATACCTGTTTACAAAGACTGGCCGCCAAATTGAAATCATTCCTCCAACGAGTGAGGCCTTGTTTCAGCACTGCAAACGGGCAATTTACCAAGGAGGCCATATTTGGAGCCAGGCACATGAACGACAACCAGTGCTTCCTGATCCAAGTGAGTGGGGTTGGCAGTTAATGGACGGACAATGGCAGCCTTTTTGGACTGTTTTGCCACAAGCCTCTATGACTTGTCGTGAACTGTTGAAATGTGCTTGTAAAAAAGAATGCAGATCCAAGCGTTGTAAGTGCAACAAGGCCGGATTAAAATGCACTGCTTTATGCAGCTGTGTCTGTGGAGCCGACTTTTCAGTACAAAATCCAGTTCAAGCATCTAACACAAATTGAACTAATTGAACCAGATTAAAAAATGTAAGGTCAATTTATCATCATACTCTAAATTTACTTTTGTGGCCATTTTTATGTAAATAAAAATAGAAACTTAACAAACTTGTGCATTTTCTGTCTCACATTTAAATTTGCATTATAAACTGAACATGTGTGCCAAGTTTGGTGTTTGTAGCTTAAAAATTATGAGTTTGTCACCTTACATGAATTTCTTTAAGTGGCGAATTTTTAATGTTACTATAAATAGAAACTGATCAAAATTTTGCTGTGGCCCTGTATCACATTTTATTCAGCATAAAAAACTGAACATCTGTGCCAGGTTTGGTGTTTGTAGCACAAAAATGCATGATTTCTCAACATAGAACCCGAGCTACACACTAACATTGACAAATGTAACAGACAGACAAAACTCAAAGGCAGATAACCGTTAAATACAGACAACTCTTACAATTAGACATTTAGGACGGACAACACTAACATATCCATTAGTTTCTGAAAAGAAAGCGGGAATTGATAACAGACAGAGATAACCCATATCACCTGTGATAACAGACATAGATAACTCATATCACCTGTGATAACAGACAGAGATAACCCATATCACTTGTGACGAAAATTACGGGACCCTTAAGCCTCGCGTTAAATTTCCTGCTCTGTTACCCTTAAAATGAAAACAAGGGGATAATACAACATGATAAAACCACACCCTTCCAATATTTTATTTAGGTCGGAGTGTGTGAGAGAAACATCTTGATGTTATACCTCGGGGCAGAAGTGTAGTAGCACTGTTGACTGAAACCAAATGAAATTAGATAATGGCAAATCAGCGTTCATTGACAATAAGTTATAAAAGCTGGTACATGAAAAAAATCGTTCTCTTTTGGACAAGTTCGGAACTGGAGTTTTGGTCACCAACAGCGATCTTACGTTTTTGTGGAGAAGAAACCCCACAGCTTCAGGAGACAAAATAGTTGCAATTCAAGTTCTACCTGGTATTTGGATTCGGTTGTTTTTTTTTATAACATCTACCAGCAGTCTCTCCATGTTTACAGTCACTGTTTACTGCGTGACCACTGGACGCCCAGTCGTTACGTCCGTATTGTCACAGTGCCGTATTAGAACTATGCCCCTGTGACCACTGGAGACCGAACCAAGTGTCGTCATCCAGTCGGTGTAGGAAAGTTCAGCTGGTTCAATGGACGAGATTCTTTACCCTACCTTGTATTATACACAGAAGGAGCGAGGCCCTCCAATTGACTTGCGTCACTCATCGGGAGAGTTTAACGCTCCATCACCCAGGAAGACCACGTGTCTCTGAACAGTTTTCAGCTGCCCTGCCTGCTGAAGCTGAACGTTATTTTCTCACACGTGGATATCGCCAAAGATCAGGTATCCAGCGAAAAGGTCACCCCTACACATCTACATGTCACAGCAAGAACATCACGCACCACTAGACATATATACCACTCCTTTACGGAGGTACATTGTACAAGCAGATCAAATTTAATTACTATGTTGAACGAGACATGTGATTGATGTTGCAGGCATAGGTATGATTATATAGGCTAAAAGGAATTAAGATTTGATTATTTATTGTTAGGGATTTTGTTCAAATTCTATTTATTTTAAAATTGTAATTAAACATATTTTAATTTGTGGAAATCTGTTACGTCTCTTGTGAGTGTGTTTATCTGGATTGCCACAATAGTTACTACTAGATATGCCCCGCGGTTTAGCATACGCCGCAGACTTGCTCTTGAATAGTGCAAAGTAAGGGGGCAAAGAACGGACACAGACTACATTACGTGGAAATTAAAACAATGTGAGTGAACTTTGGTGCTGCTTTTTGTGTCTGTACTCTCATTAGTCTCATTCCCAAACCGTTCTTTGCACTGTCTATGATGAGCAAGTCTGAGTCGTATACTATGCAATAAAGGGGTAAAAGAACGGGCACAAACAGACATTTAAAAAAAATGTATTCGCTGGGGCTTGAACCCAGGACCTTCCCCGCATGAGGCGGACGTGATAACCTGTACACTACGAATCTCACGTTTTCTGTGAAGGAACAATGCAAGTGAAACGCGTGGACCATTGTTGATCACCTCTCCAATACCTTCGCTTGCCAACCGTTAACTGTGTTTAGTTGAACCCAGCGAGGGTATTCGTCATGCTTGTTTGCACATACTTGCTTGCGTCGTGGTGTCTCGCATGGTCCCATTAAGAGAATTATATAAATATAGATAGCACATCCTTATTGTCGTCAGTAAGAGAGAATCATAATATTAGCAGAAATTATGTATCTATGTGAACAATACAGACAACGTAAATGATGATGGCGGCTTTAGTTTTACCTATGAATTCACTAATTGTTGAAACTTTCTAATATTTATAAATAGCCTAAAAAAGGAATAAAGAAATAAAGGAATGTTAACAATTCAAGAATATATTATCCCTAGACATAGGGATCGAAATCAAGTGGCGCGCACTTGAATAAAAATAGAATGCTTTCTATGGTTATTTTTTTTTGTTTGTTTTTAAATTTTTTTTTATATATAAAGAAAAAGGGGGTTGCGGCGGAAACCTCAAATTACTATCATCGATCTCCGCTGCAGTCCCTTTTTCGGACATAGCGTTTAATTTTAATATTTACTTCTTTGAAATTTACATTTAAATTTGGCTGAAGGCCTTACAAATTACAACATTTTGCTTTTTCAAATTTTGGATGATAATGAAATGATATGAGAGGATAATATGATGTACAATGGAAAAACAGTAACAATGAACACAGTTAAAAATTAGAAAGGCATGGTGAAGTGGGTGATAAGCCCCGTGAAGTGAAATATGAGAATGACAGGGACGAGAAGTGACATGGTGTGAAACAAAGTACAGGTAAAGGATGATGGCTGTTCCTCCAGTCGACTTGTCCGTGCCTCACTCCTGGGTTCCGCCGATTCCTCTCTGAAAGGAAAAGACGAATTTCTGAGCGTAGACACTGTCCGGGGTTATTGCCTTTACATCTTATGCGAACATGAATAGATTTACATTTATTTACAGCTTTAGCATATATTATTTGCTTATTAAATTATTAATTTAGTTTAGTTGGGTGTAGTCCTTACTTTATATTTAAGTTTTATGTTTGGTCTATTACGTTTTGATTTTTTGCTCTAAATATTGTTTCTATTAAAGATTCGGTATATTTGTGTTTATTGAAATTTACATTATTTCTGCACTGCCAAATGTGCAGTCTGCATTCTGCCAACAGTCGTAGGCTGATGACATGTTGAGTTGTGTTATGTGATTGAGGAATCGTGTTTAGGGTTATTGCTTTATCTATATTTACTGGGTGAATTGTTCCAGCCTTTAAAAGTTGTGTTAATGTAGATTTGTTTTTTTTTATTTCTTTGCATTCCAAGAACAGATGTCTCTCTGTCTCTATTAATAAATATTGACAGAGAGGACATCTTGGTCTATGGGGTGTTTGATGTTCAGGTCTTCCTGAAGTTGGTGTCATATTATATATTAATCTGAAAGTTACTTCTCTAGCTCTAGGTTCTATTACTTTAATGTGTAAGTTTTTAAAGGTGTCTTCTATTTCTATCTGGTTGAAATGTCGCAACCACCTGATTCTCTCGAGATGAGGGGTTTTCTGTCGAACTCTCAGGTGGTTGTAGATTTCCTTGTTTGTTTTGTTGATTAAGCTCTCGTTATTCCTTATTGCGCGTAAGGTTGTCTGATTATCTATTAATGTGTTGTTTTAAAAAGAAAAAGGGGGTTGCGGCGGAAACCTCAAATTACTATCATCGATCTCCGCTGCAGTCCCTTTTTCGGACATAGCGTTTAATTTTAATATTTATTTCTTTGAAATTTACATTTAAATTTGGCTGAAGGCCTTACAAATTACAAAATTTTATTTTTATTTTATTTTTTTTTATTATTTTTTTTTCAAATGTTGGATGATAATGAAATGATATGAGAGGACAATATGATATACAATGGGAAAACAGTAACAATGAACACAGTGAATAATTAGAAAGGCATGTTTGAAGTGGGTGATAAGCCCCGTGAAGTGAAATATGAGAATGAGAGGGACGAGAAGTGACATGGTGTGAAACAAAGTACAGGTAAAGGATGATGGCTGTTCCTCCAGTCGACTTGTCCGTGCCTCACTCCTGGGTTCCGCCGATTCCTCTCTGAAAGGAAAAGACGAATTTCTGAGCGTAGACACTGTCCGGGGTTATTGCCTTTACATCTTTATGCGAACATGAATATATTTACATTTATTTACAGCTCGAGCATATAATATTTACTTATTAAATTTTTAATTTAGTTTAGTTTGGGTATAGTGTTTACTTTAGATTTAAGTTTTATGTTTTGGTCTATTATGTTTTGAATTTTTGCTCTAAAAATTGTTTCTATTAAAGATTCGGTATATTTGTGTTTATTGAAATTTACATTAGTTCTGCACTGCCAAATGTGCAGTCTGTATTCTGCCAACAGTCGTAGGCTGATGACATGTTGAGTTGCGTTATGTGATTTAGGAATCGTGTTTAGGGTTATTGCTTTATCTATATTTTACTGGGTGAATTGTTCCAGCCTTTTAAAAGTTGTGTTAATGTAGATTTGGTTTTTTGTATTTCTTTGCATTCCAAGAACAGATGTGTCTCTGTCTCTATTAATAAATATTGACAGAGAGGACATCTTGGCCTATGGACTGTTTGATGTTCAGGTCTTTCTGAAGTTGGTGTCATATTATATATTAATCTGAAAGTTACTTCTCTAGCCCTAGGTTCTATTTCTTTAATGTGTAAGTTTTTAAAGGTGTCTTCTATTTCTATCTGGTTGAAATGTCGCAACCACCTGATTCTCTCGAGATGAGGGGTTTTCTGTCGATCTCTCAGGTGGTTGTAGATTTCATTGTTTGTTTTGTTGATTAAGCTCTCGTTATTCCTTAATGCGCGTAAGCTTGTCTGATAAAAAGAGGGGAGTCTCGTCCCCAGGTAGTGTGGTGTTTTGTTATCCATCGGTGTCAGACGTGTCAGTCTGACGCCTATGTAGTAGTGCGTTAGTGAGTGTTCCTTGAGGTCCTTGATTGCCTGTCCTATGTGTCTGATCCTCATGGCTTTAATTTTGGTCTCTATATCTTGTAGATTTGTTCCTCCATCTAATTTATTCTGCATTAAAGTAGCTTTCTTTATATTCGATATTGTGTTTTCAAAGATATATTTCCTAATCATTAAGTTAAGTTTTGTCAAGGTTTCTGAGGGAATATCGAAAATATTTCCTACGTAAATTAATTTAGGTATGATTAAGGTGTTAATTAGTGTGCTCCTTCCAAATATTGTCTTTGATGTGTATTGGTATCGAGTGATTGTTTTGTCTACGAATTTAATTAGTGATTCCCATGTTCCTTTGTGTATCCCCCATGGGTTTGTTGGTGAATGTTAATCCATATATGTGTAGCTCCTTCTTCCCTTCCAGATTAAGGGGGTAGTCATCCTTATCTGTGAGTTTCCCGATTCCCATGATTTCTGATTTCGTTATGTTTACTTTAGATCCGCTCCCTCGTCCAAATTCCTCAAATGTTTCCATTATCCTATTGATTGAGTTGTTGTTTTGCGGGAATAGTATGGTGTCGTCCGCGTATGCTAATAGCTTCCTTTCTCCTCTGTTTGGTAGGTTGATTCCTTTTATTTTGTCATCTAGTCTAATCTTCTCTAGCACTGGTTCTATCGCCAGGATATAGAGGTAGGGTGAAAGTGGGCATCCCTGCCTAACCGATCTTTGTATTTCTATACCCTCCGATAGTGTGTTGTTAATGAGAAGTTTGCTGATGGGATTTTTGTATATTATTTTAATCCAGTCACACACGTAGTTTCCTAGATTATTTTTATTAAGTATTTTGTGTAAGTATGAGTGGGATACTCTATCAAACGCTTTCTCTTGGTCGAGCGCCAAGATACTTGCTGCTATGTTCTTATCTTTGGCATAATATATTAAATCTCTAATGAAATGGTTATGGTTATTTATATTTCTATCTTTAATGCTACATTGTTGGTCTGGGTGCACTAAATCTTTTAGGTAAGGTTTAATTTTGTTAGTTATAACTTTAGTTAATATTTTGTAGTCAGTGTTAAGTAACGATATGGGTCTATAGTTTTTAGTTTGCGTTCTATCTGTTTTCTTTTTAGGGAGTAGTTTAATATAAGACTCCCCCATGTTGGGGCGGAAGTTCTTTGTTCTTATACGCTTCGCTTATCACAGCGTGGAGGAGTGGCGTCACCTGTGAAGCGAAGTGTTGATAGAATTCCGTGGTCAGTCCGTCTGGTCCGGGTGATTTTCCTTTGTTCATGCCGTCTAGCGCCGTCTTGATGTCTGTGACTTCTATTTGTTTTTCCAGTTCAGCCGTCTGGGCGTCTTCCAGCGTCTTAGCGTAAGCCGCGTACTTGTCCTGGACGTCTGGGTTTGTTTGTTCGTGTGTGTATAGTTTTGTGTAATAGTCCGTGAATGTGTCAACTATTCCTTCGTTGTCGTCACGTATCCTTCCACTGCTATCCTCGATTGCTCGGATGTTGTTACTACGTTGGATGTTTTCTTCTACTTTTAGAAAATGTTTTGTTGGGACTTCTAGATTATCTATTAGTGTTCTGCTTCTTACTTGAGCTCCTTTGTATTTGTATTGATTTATTAAGTCTAGCTCTTTCTCTAACTCTATAACTTCGGGGTCGGTGGGGTCAATTAATTTTAGTATTGGTATTTGGTGTTTGAGTTCTTTCTCTCGTTCCTTACGTTCTTTGTTTATGCGTGCGGCGATTGTCTGGGTAACTCTTCTCACTGTTGATTTGAAGAGTTCCCAGTGTCTGCCTATGTTGTTAGTTGGTATTGTTGTTGTATATTGTTTAATGATAAAAGTTATTGTTTCTAAGTATTTGTTGTTTTCCAAAAGAGAGTTGTTGAATTTCCAGTGTGGAGACCGTCCGGTGGCCTTATCGTTGTGCCCGTTTGAGCTGTACCTTGATTGCCTTATGATCTGTGTATTTAAGCGTTTCTTCTATGCGTATTGCCCTATATATAGTTGAAGATGTTGGCACATACAGCCTATCCAGCCTGGTACTTGTTGTGTGAATGGTGCTGCTGTATGTTGTTTCCTTCCCTTTGGGGTACTTTTCCCTGTAGGCGTCGGTTAGGCCGTATGTGTCAGTAATGTATTTTATAACTTCAACCTGACTATTTTCTTCCATAATTATTTCGTCCCTAGTTCTATATCGGTTGGTGGAGTCTAATGATTCGTTCACGTAATTAAAATCTCCTCCCATTATAATTTCCTCCCTGTCGTGAATCTGAGCTATGGATTGTGGGAGTTTCCCGTAGAAGGGTTTCCTCTTATTCTTATCTGCTGGTGCGTATATGTTGATAAGTGTGTACTTTTGGTGGTTGTTTGTGATGTTGACTGTGGTTATCCGTCCTTCGTTGTCGTTTCCTTTGTTCGTGATCTTCCATCGGTCCGATGTTTGTATGATGGCTGTTCCATTTCCCGTGCCTTTTTTTCCGTTGCTGTAGTGTGCGTGGGTGTGTTTAAAGCCTAATTGTGTAGTGTAAGTGTTGGCGTCGTGTTCCGTGTGTATGTTTGTTTCTTGAAGAAAGATAAAATCAGGTGTGTGTTCTTTAACCAATTTAATGATGCAGTCTCCCTTCGTTCTGCATCCCCTAATGTTGAGGGAGATTATTGTTAATGTGGTGTCTGCCATTTTCGTGTGCCTAACTGTGTGTGTAGTGTGTTGTGGTGTTTATTTAGAACTGCTGGTTGAAGCTCCTGTTGAGTTCACTCCTAAGTAATTTCCTCCTTGTCTGCTCCATCAAGATGCTGCTACTGCCCTGGCGTTTGAAGGTGGATCTTGCCGGGGAGGACGACCGGCTCCTTCTTCTTGCTACCATTTGAAAACCATCGTCCTCCTGGTTTTCTTTTTCTGCTACCTCCTCCCTATCTGCCTCTCTTGAAGGTTCCGTTCTGTTGTTTGCTTTCTTCTGCTCCTTCTTCCTCTCTACTTCAACCTTTTTCATCTGCTTTCCCTCCTGGGATTTCCTTTTCCTGTCAGTCGATGGTGAGGTGGATTTAGATGGTGGGGTTGGTTGTCGTACCGGCGAGGAGGTAGCTGTGGGTTTCCCGGTGGTAGCCGCGGCATAGCTCTTTGTGGGAGCTGATGCCGGCTTTGTTGTTGGTGCCGTTGTGTTGACAGTCTTAGCTCCTTGCCCCCTTTTCTTGCTGCACTGGTTAGACCAGTGTTGTGTGCTTTCGCAGTGGAAGCATTTGGCCCTCCGCCCGGGGATCTGTACCCAGATCTTCTGTTGTTTAAATACCCCCGCGTTTACCAGCAGGTAATGGGGGATCTCCCTCCCGGGCGTCAAGTATAGGGCCCACTTGGAGGCGTTGTAGGTGTGTTGGCTTACCTTGATAGGGGTGCCCGGTAGGGCCAAATACTGAGCTATCTCAATAACTCCATCACCACCTATCATGGTTGGGACCCAGTTCAGGTATATTTTGACGTCCATTTTGTCCTCGTGGCCAACAAAGCCATGCTTATCGAGATCACCAATCTCGGCATTATGGAGCCCAGCGTAGTGCTGCTCCTTGGCTTTCTCCTCTAAATTTAGGAACCACCGAGTGGGTGATTCCAGGTTATAGAGTGCCTCTATCTGGTGTAGTACTTAAGGAGTCAACTCTTAAAACCAATCTTTAATCAGACTCCCTAAGGCAAAGTGCTGTCTGCTTGCCAGCTAACACATTGGCAACACCTGTGATGTAACTGTACGAGCAATGCCTTTCCCCTGGAATCACCAGTTGTGTGAAGAGAGGGCATCTGATACACGGGCAAGATCTGGCTCTCCTCAACACACTTCCCAGGCGTTACGTCCTGGAGAGGACACTCCATCATCTCTGCTTAGCGTTGAGTAAACAAAGAGCCACTATATGGCTAAAATGTATTTTTATTTTTTCTCTGTACTGTAATAATGATAGTGTAATGAGGAAAATAATATATTTCTTGAATTCAGCTTATTTCGTAGTCATATTCTAACAAATTCTAATAACAAACACCCACACACCTACAGAAATGTGAAGTTACTGCATACAAAAAAAAATATTTTTTAAAATATTTTTATTTATGTATATATAAGGGTTGCAGAAATTAACGATTAATTTATATATTACTCTTTGAAAAATGTTGATCTATAAAAATTCGATTAAAATTTAAGAAAATATTTCTAAAATTTTATTTTCCCAATTTATAATATTTTTTTTGTTATTTACTTACTTTTCTCACGTATTATTATTATTTATTTAGGCGTGCATACGTAAACAAAAATGTTTTTCTTCTTTATATCTTACAAAGCAGAGCGAATTTGCTGTGTTACGTCACAAAATTTAAGAGCTATGGAATTACAGCGACTTAACCGATTTTGCGAAATAATGAATCACAACTTGACGGGATCTATATATGCGTTATAAAAAATATAATTAATCTAAATTAATCGATTAATCGATTATTTTACTACCCGATTAAAGGAATTTAATTTTTAAAGAAAACAAAACATTACCAGCCCTACTATAAACCAATACAATTATAGTAGGTTGTAACGGTGTCTACGCATATAACTAAGTATCTGTAAATAATGTTATACAAAAATACACAGATATTAGGCAAAACATTGTCTAAAATTTAGTTTGTTTTTGTTTTTTTTAAAGATAATATTATGCTCATTCAATGACTATTGAGGTATGATTTTTTCAAGGTACGTCAGATGACATCTTCTAAATTATAATCTTTAGGATCCGTGACCAATTTAATTTAATGCTTTAACATTTTAAAGTTGTACTACTTATATATGTATATATACACGCACATAATAATGTGTACATATTTCTATGTTGATTTGATTTCGTTATAGTAAGTTTATATGAGAGTCATGTACAATTGCTCGAAGTCAACTAAAGATCTTAAGAGAAATGTTAAAATAAGAATAGTCGAGTAAGAAAAACACACTTCTTTACTATGTGAGAAGTTAAATTTGTTCGGTTTTAACTTAATTGACAAACGTTTATCAGCGCTCGATTTTTGTTTACATTATTTATGTGTAATATCTGAATAAATAAACTTATAGACCCAAAAGAAGTAGACGGAACGTAATTCACACGTAACTTTAAATAAAATGACGATCCTTGTGTTTACACTTTCAGGTCAAATTACCTTTGAATTCAACACAAGAGGGCTGATTGTTAAGACTTTTGTCTTTACATAAGTGGTGTGTTTGTTTCATCGAAATAATTATTTCAGATTCTGAAATTTCTATTGATTTACATTTTACATAGAAACACAAGGTAACATGTTTTACATAAAAAGCTCTGATGAAGATATATTTATTTGAAATTCTTCAAGGTCTTTCATGTACATGTTTTACTAGGTTTTTAAAAAATGTAGCACATTTTTCTTAATATTTTTTTTTACCAAAACACATCGTTGTTTGAAATATACATTAAGAAACTTAGCATAACAAAATAACTTTGCCTTATCTGTACAAGTTTATCTGTTAAAGCAGGGTTAAATTACCCCATTTGGGGTAAAAAGGGAATATTGGGGGGGGGGATCTAGACTCATTGGGGAAATATAAAATCCCATTTACATATTCAAATTCATCATTTGTACGTTGAAGATTAGCCTACTATTGATCCGGTTCCATCTAGAAAACGCCTTCTATAAATGCGAGTAAATTCTTTGCAATTCAGCTTGATGAGACAAATAAAGTCATTAGTAATGCTTATTGTATATGTTCGCTACAAAGGCTTTCAAAATATTGAAGAGGGAATGTTGGTTTGTGCTACTATCGAATTGCGATGTTTAGGAATTATGTATCCAATAAAGTTAATGAATACTTTGATAAGGTTTATTTAAAAGGGGAAATACTTTATAGTTGTGTCTGTTGATGGAGCTCTAACTTTGTTAGGTCGTGTACGTGTTTTTTTAAAACTTTGGCAAGAGAGAGGAATCCCAAAATTGAAGTTAACAACTGTATCGTCAAGCTCTGCTTGTGAAACATTTGGAACCTGAACTGTAGGTCGTCATGCATGATGACATCCAGATTGTACATTTCATTAAAGAACATGCACTGCAAACGTGACTTTTTCGTGATTTATGTAAAGAAATTGATGCTTAATATACATACTTTATCACAATGAGGTACGGTGGCTTTCACGCGGCAATGTTCTCAGCAGTGTGAGTTCTAAAAGCGAAATTTCCAGCTGGTCAAAAGCTCTAGCAAAGAAGTTTACCAACTATTATTGGGTTGCACATCTCGCATACTTTGCTGATTTTTTTGAGCATGTGAATGCGTTGAACAAGGAATTGCTAGGGTGAAAAATATCAGTATAATCTCAGACAGAGAAAAGATTGCAGCATTTGAATAAAGCGTTCATATTGGAAACAAAAAGCAGAATTAAACAAGTTAGTGGCCTTTTCAAAGTTGGTCTTGTACTTGGAAGAGTTTGGAAATATAACTTTTGACCACATGAAGGATATATTTATCAGACATTTTACCAAGCCCAAAGAGCGGATCACAGTTTACTTTCCAGTTATTGATTTACATAATGTCAGTTGGATTTTAGATCCCTTACGATGTGACATTGCGGATGTACCAGAGGAGCTTCAAGGGTTGGTTGAGACTCCCTTGAACTTCAATCCAACAAAGAGTTACATTTATGAATGTCAAATGCTGCAAAGGCTTTCAACATTGCACAATAGGAGGCCGTCAAAACGGTGTTGTCTTTTGCAACAACTTACTTTTGTCACAAGGATTTTCCACGCCAGTGAACATAAAACAAAGCTGGCAAATCGATTGGATCCTGAAGACAGCATCCAACGTTGCCTGCTCAAATTTCGATGCAAATCGTGTTAAATATGAAGCAAGATCTTTTTTCACAGAACTGAACAGTAAGGAGATTTAAACAATAAACCTGTGTGTTTTATAAAAAATAATTGATGATATTAATTTATATTAAATGTATAATCGCAGTTAGTATTTAAAGGTCACTGATCCATGTTTTAAAGGAAATCTTAAATTAAATTTATGTTCAATGATTATAGTAACTTGGAGCCCTATGACTTGTAAAATGTCTATAAATGAAGGAGTTAGTATTTTTCTCATACAAAGGTTAAACCACTCGAACCCATGGTCTCATACAGTTAGAAAATATGAGAAACTTATAATGGTTTATGAAATATATCAGCTACAAAAAATATATTTATTTTAAATTATCAAATTTGGAGTCTGTAAGTTCAGTGAAAACATTACCTCCCTTTAAGCTCACTGACAAGGCGAGATACACAATCTAAATGAGATGTGTACTATCAAACAAAACAATGACTCTAGAGATACACAATCTAAATGAGATGTGTACCGTCCAACAAAACAATGACTCTAGAGATACACAATCTAAATGAGATGTGTACCATCCAACAAAACAATGACTCTAGAGATACACAATCTAAATGAGATGTGTACCATCCAACAAAACAATGACTCTAGAGATACACATTCTAAATGAGATGTGTACCATCCAACCAAACAATGGCTCTAGATATACACACTCTAAATTAGATGTGTACCATCCAACAAAACAATGACTCTAGAGATACACAATCTAAATGAGATGTGTACCATCCAACAAAACAATGACTCCACAAGATTACGTCAAATGACGCGAACATAGTACGGTTGTGGGTGGTTCATTCACATGACAGTCATAAATTATTTTGATTTTATTCGCTGTAAATGTCACAGAAACAAAGTCGAACATATTTACTTGGCTTACTGTATTGGTCAAAGTTAAGCCAATAATAAGATTGAAGTGACATTATGGGACAGTTGAATAACCTAATATAAAAGTAGAAAATAATGTCAAAATTATCAGGACTTTGGCTACAGAAAATTCTGATCTTGATTGCCTCGACATGGTCTACAAGGACAAATATAAGTAATGAAAAATGTATAAAACTATTTGGACATTGATTGTTACTTGCTTAGTGATATGTTACTTCTCATCACCCCAACAATGGTTAGTCTGAGTGATATTATAGTACTCATCACCTCAACAAGGGTTAGTCTGAGTGATATTATAGTACTCATCACCCCAACAAGGGTTAGTCTGAGTGATATTATAGTACTCATCACCACAACAAGGGTTAGTCTGAGTGATATTATAGTACTCATCACTACAGCAAGGGTTAGTCTGAGTGATATTATAGTACTCATCACCTCAACAAGGGTTAGTCTGAGTGATATTATAGTACTCATCACTACAGCAAGGTTTAGTCTGAGTGATATTATAGTACTCATCACCATAACAAGGGTTAGTCTGAGTGATATTATAGTACTCATCACTACAACAAGGGTTAGTCTGAGTGATATAGTACCCATCACCACAACAAGGGTTAGTCTGAGTGATATTATAGTACTTATCACCTTAACAAGGGTTAGTCTGAGTGATATTATAGTACTCATCACCTTAACAAGGGTTAGTCTGAGTGATATTATAGTACTCATCACTACAGCAAGGGTTAGTCTGAGTGATATTATAGTACTCATCACCTCAACAAGGGTTAGTCTGAGTGATATTATAGTACTCATCACTACAGCAAGGTTTAGTCTGAGTGATATTATAGTACTCATCACCATAACAAGGGTTAGTCTGAGTGATATTATAGTACTCATCACTACAACAAGGGTTAGTCTGAGTGATATAGTACCCATCACCACAACAAGGGTTAGTCTGAGTGATATTATAGTACTCATCACCTTAACAAGGGTTAGTCTGAGTGAGATTATAGTACTCATCACCTTAACAAGGGTTAGTCTGAGTGATATTAAAGTTCTCATCACCACAACAAGGGTTAGTCTGAGTGATATTATAGTACTCATCACTACAGCAAGGGTTAGTCTGAGTGATATTATAGTACTCATCACCTCAACAAGGGTTAGTCTGAGTGATATTATAGTACTCATCACTACAGCAAGGTTTAGTCTGAGTGATATTATAGTACTCATCACCATAACAAGGGTTAGTCTGAGTGATATTATAGTACTCATCACTACAACAAGGGTTAGTCTGAGTGATATTATAGTACTCATCACTACAACAAGGGTTAGTCTGAGTGATATTATAGTACCCATCACCACAACAAGGGTTAGTCTGAGTGATATTATAGTACTCATCACCACAACAAGGGTTAGTCTGAGGGATATTATAGTACTCATCACTACAACAAGGGTTAGTCTGAGTGATATTATAGTACTCATCACCACAACAAGGGTTAGTCTGAGGGATATTATAGTACTCATCACCACAACAAGGGTTAGTCTGAGTGATATTATAGTACTCATCACCTTAACAAGGGTTAGTCTGAGTGAGATTATAGTACTCATCACCTTAACAAGGGTTAGTCTGAGTGATATTAAAGTTCTCATCACCACAACAAGGGTTAGTCTGAGTGATATTATAGTACTCATCACCACAACAAGGGTTAGTCTGAGTGATATTATAGTACTCATCACCACAACAAGGGTTAGTCTGAGGGATATTATAGTACTCATCACCACAACAAGAGTTAGTCTGAGTGATATTATAGTACTCATCACTACAACAAGGGTTAGTCTGAGTGATATTATAGTACTCATCACCACAACAAGGGTTAGTCTGAGGGATATTATAGCACTCATCACAACAACAAGGGTTAGTCTGAGTGATATTATAGTACTCATCACCTTAACAAGGGTTAGTCTCAGTGAGATTATAGTACTCATCACCTTAACAAGGGTTAGTCTGAGTGATATTATAGTTCTTATCACCACAAAAAGGGTTAGTCTGAGTGATATTATAGTACTCATCACCACACCAAGGGATAGTCTGAGTGATATTATAGTACTCATCACCACAACAAGGGTTAGTCTGAGTGATATTATAGTTCTCATCAGCTTATTAAGGGTTAGTCTGAGTGATATTATAGTTCTCATTACCACAACAAGGGTTAGTCTGAGTGATATTATAGTTCTCATCACCTTAACAAGGGTTAGTCTGAGTGATATTATAGTTCTCATCACCACAACAAGGGTTAGTCTGAGTGATATTATAGTACACATCACCTCAACAAGGGTTAGTCTGAGTGATATTATAGTACTCATCACTACAACAAGGGTTAGTCTGAGTTATATTATAGTACTCATCACCACAACAAGGGTTAGTCTGAGTGATATTATAGTACTCATCACCTTAACAAGGTTTAGTCTGAGTGATATTATAGTTCTCATCACAACAAGAAGGGTTAGTCTGAGTGATATTATAGTTCTCATCACCCCAACAAAGGATAGTCTGAGTCATATTATAGTTCTCATCACTACAACAAGGGTTAGTCTGAGTGATATTATAGTACTCATCACCACAACAAGGGTTAGTCGGAGGTATATTATAGTACTCATCATCCCAAAAAGGGTTAGTCTGAGTGATATTATAGTACTCATCACCCCAACAAGGGTTAGTCTAAGTGATATTATAGTACTCATCATCTCAACAAGGGTTAGTCTGAGTGATATTTTAGTACTCATCACCCCAACAAGGGTTAGTCTGAGTGATATTTTAGTTCTCATCACCCCAAAAAGGGTTAGTCTGAGTGATATTTTAGTTCTCATCACCCCAACAATGGTTAGTCTGCATCTAATAAATACACATTTATTAACATTATCCATTGTTAAAAATATCTTACAGTCACTCCCGGATACCATGTGAGGTCAAGGTCAGCTACAATTTGTATCTAAGTGCAAGTAATTATATGTCATACCAAACAGTAGAAATAGATATATAGTCTGACATAGACACATGATTTAATTGGATTCCGTGTATACAGTTAAATTGAATAATTCTTTAAAAGTTATTGTCATTGTATTGCTATTTTTAGGAATCGAAGTCAATTTGTGTGCCACTTTGAGGAATAGCATTTCCACACAAAAAATTCATTTCAATAATTAAATACTTAAATAACAAAGGAAATTGCAGAGAAAACCTCATATTTCAATCATCGATATCCGCCTCACCCCTTTGAAGCAGGTTGGTACTTCACTAAGCGGTGCTCGCTGATAAATTTTTCGATTGCGGGAAACAGACCATAAATAGGTGGCAGGTCAGTGCCGATAGGTCACGGGGTAATATGTTTATTGCTTAGAGAGGTTGCGGCGTTATTGCTTTAAAAAAAAACTTTCATTAGGTATTGATATTTGCAAATTTAACGAATTTACATTATTCTCCCATAGTAGAATTGACACAGAATATTTTGGATCGAGTATTATATTATTGTTATAAATGGAAATTAACATATACATAGACACGTGACACAGGGCACAGAAGTTGATGTCTTAAATTTGACTTTGATCATTAGAAAAAATTGGTTGTAACATCCATGAAAACATCGTTAAAATTAATGTGTATTTTGTTTTGCGTAGTAAATAACTTTATTATGTTATCCTCACATCCTTTTTGTAAAAAATAAAACTAACAAATTTTTATATTTCAAATCATATCAAAGACTTGTTAAATTATTCTCACTGCTATCAAACTCGCATTTATTCCATCCGTCTCTCTGTAGTCCAAGTCATATCAAAGACTTGTTAAATTATTCTCACTGCTATCACACTCGCATTTATTCCATCCGTCTCTCTGTAGTCCAAGTCATATCAAAGACTTGTTAAATTATTCTCACTGCTATCACACTCGCCTTTATTCCATCCGTCTCACTGTATTTCTTGCCCTCGATATTTACTGAATCAAAACATACAATTTGTTGAAATACAATAGAAACATTTTACTTAGATTATACCAGGGGTTAGAGGATATAAGGGATTTTTTGACATAGTATCTCACATTACTGGGAGCGAAGTCAAGTGGCATGCCACTTAGATGTATAGAACGGCTAAAGAATAAACGTATATTGTGGTTTATATAACTAGACATATATGTATCATTAAATATATTAAATTTGTAGTTTCCATCATTTTTAATAAATATAATTTTTAAAACTTGTTTTTCTTCTTTAAAAACAAAATAATTATGTATTGGTTCATGTTAAATAAAAGATTTATTTTCAGTAACATAAATCCAGAATACTCTTTCCGGTAAACCTATAATAGAGAGGATAATTGACGTAGTGGCGTGTTAGTACAACATTTCATTAATCTTGCAAACTCTGTTGTTTTATGTACAACGTCATATTAAATAAATCAGTACTGGTGCTTTTAAGTGCGCGCTGACAGGAATTATGGACTAAATGCATGTCAGACATGACAATAAAAAGCCATTTAATGTAAAGATTTCAACTGTTCTTTAATGACAACAACAAATAAATCATATTAATACATTTGTATGTACTTGAGAATGTATTTGTTTTGTATATTTTCATTTAAATAATAATCGAAAACTCCTGCCTCCAATGTCATTTTCTAACGACAAACACGTACACACATATACAAATTTAAATAATCTACAAAATGTAAACAAAATGTTGCAGAGATCCAATCAGCTATGGTGAATTAAAAAAAAAGGGGGGGGGGCTGAATGGGCTAAAGCCCGCACCCCCAATGATTTAAGGGCTTCAAACTTATTATATTGTATAATAAAGGTGGCTGGACCGGGCCCAGGGTGGAATAGCTTCCAGGGGCCCGTGCAATCTTGATCCGCCCCTGGCAATCAGGCGTATAGATTTGTTTGTTAAAGAAGGCTCTTTGCCGAAACGTTCGCTGTTTTGTTACGTCCTGTCAGGCTCACTCATACCCTGTTTACATGTTATCCATCTACTAATACAAAATTTAAAGTAGGCTGCATAAGTAAAATTAATATGTATTTCTATAGATACTAAACATATGTTCCCCCGCTTTGCAGTGGAGGTTTTCTGCCTTAAAAATTATATTCCTTGGGTAAATGTATGTCAATAATTATTTGTAAAGTCAAGTATCTCTATGTGTACAACGATTTTAGTTTGGCTAATCTAGTTCTATTATGACTAAATTTCGTGCTGAGCTTACTATTCAGCATGCAATTTACAGTAGCTTTGAATAAACTATGAAAGATATATTTCTTTGATAAAAAAATAAAATTTTCTAACCGCTGGAATAACTTTTTAAATTTATTTTTTAAACTTGATTTAATTTGTTGAATAAGATTGTCCTTTAGAGACAATTAAAACATTTGTTAAACTTGATTCAATTTATGGAATAAGATTTCCCTATAGAGACAAATAAAACATTTGTTAAACTTGATTCAATTTATTGAATAAGATTGCCCTATAGAGACAATTAAAACATTTGTTAAACTATTTTTAAGGATTATTAAAGCATAAATGTCATAAAGGGCCTTTGGGCCTCATCTGTGCAAGATAAAGCAAAAATGTCATAAAGGCCATCCGGCCTTATCTGTACAAAATGTACATTTTGAGACAGATGTTTATTTCAATCTGGATCATAATGGATGTGGTTGTCATTATTTGTTAAGCTCTTATAAAATTGAGTGTGTAATAAAATCTTAAACATTTTGTAGAAAACTATTAGGGCCCCCCTGCCCCGAAGCAATGGACATTAGGTTTTCAGTGGCCTATAGTAATTCAATTTATTTAAGTTTTTATATACTAAGTTTAGTCAAGTTCAATCACTTTACCCATGAGCTAACGATGGTATTAACTTTTGTATAGCGCCTATTAACACAAAAATTACATTAAGTACCCCGACCTATTCGGTGCAGGATAGCAAGTTCAAAACAACTGTTATTTTTAACAAATTTCACAATTATTTAATTTTTCTGTATTACTCAACATCGTGTAAAATTTAGTGTGGAATTAAATTTAATTCGGCCCCAAACAGATGGACATTGTGAGTTTAGTGCCCCAAAGAGATGGGCATTGTGAGTTTAGTGCCCCAAAGAGATGGGCATTGTGAGTTTAGTGCCCCAAAGAGATGGGCATTGTGAGTTTAGTGCCCCAAAGAGATGGGCATTGTGAGTTTAGTGCCCCACAATATTTTAATAAAGCATCTGATGTTTTTATATACCAAGTTTTGTCAAGATCCATTCATTTTTCTAGTAGCTTACGCTTAGACTAATTTTTTATATAGCTCATATTGAAAAAAAAACATTAGGGGCCACGGGCCCATGCGGTGCAAGATGTTATATTAGAAACACCTATTTAATTCAATCAATTTAATAAGAGATCTATATATCTATAATCCTCAATAACTTATAAAATTGAATGGGAAATAAAATCTCAAATTTAAGAACAAAGACATTTGGGGCCCTCGGCCCCGTAGAAATTGACATTATGAGCTCAGTGCACTGCAGTATTTTAATATAGGCTCTCAAGTATTTATATTAGTAGTTTTGTCAAGATTCATTTACACAGTAGCTAACGCTCAAACTATTTTTTGTAATACTCATATAATAAAAAAACAACATAATGGGCCCCCGGAGCACCATGAGTTTAACATTTTTTTGAAAAACTAATCATTTAATATTCTGGGAGCATACAAAACAAAGTTTCGTGGTGATCGGGTGAATGGTTAAGTAGCCTATAACGGACATGCAGACAGACAGATATACTTTCATTTTCATAAATATGGTATGGTATGGTATGGCTACCGTCCGTCCTCATGGGACGATGGCGTGTACTCCTACTCCTCTGCCCCCCTGCCCTTTCTCCTGGCCCTTCTCTCTTCACTCAAAGCTATGAGGGATGCTTCCGCGACATGAATGCCCTCACGCACTCTTGCCCGCCAGGAGGTGCGCTCCTCGGCAATGGTCTCCCACGTTTTATGCGCTATCTGTGCGAATGACATGTCTTTCTTGCAGACGTCCTTGAAGCGCAAGCAGGGGCGAACTCTTTTTCTCATACCGGTTGCCAGCTCACCGTAAAGCAAGGCTCTAGGAATGCACTCCGAGCTCATCCTGCGGACATGACCTAACCACCGCAGGCACCTCTCACTCAGAATTGAGTGCATACTCAGCATATGGCTTCTTCTGAGTACCTCGACATTGGTGATCTTGTCCTGCCAATTGATGCGTAGAATCCTACGCAAGCATCGCAAGTGGAAGCTGTTGAGCAGCTTTGTTTGTTTGGCGTAGGTCGTCCAGCACACACTGCCATAGATATAGATATAAAGAAAAACGACATTAAGGCCCCAAGGCCCAATCGGTGAAATTATTGAACTTCAAAATATTTGTTTATTTTATCTGGATCATAATAGATATGTTTGTCAATATTTTTCAAGATCGTGTAAAATCATAATGGGAATAAAATCGTAAAAGATTATGGAAAAAAAATGTTGGGTCCCCGGCCCCGATGGATAGGACCTTAGGAGCTCAGTGCCCTATAGTATTTTAATATGGGTTATCAAATTTGTATGTACCACGTTTGGTTGAGATCCATTCACTTACCAAGTAGCTTAGGCTTAAACTGATTTTTATATAGCTCATTTTAGAGAGAAAAAATACATGCCGGGCCCACAAAAATTCGGGTCAATGTTAAATTATTTTTTTAAACAAAGCATTCCTGAAGCATACATATCAATTTCCTAAAGTTTCATGGTGATCGGGTGAATAGTTTAGTCAGCTATAAAGGTCAAACATACATACATACTTTGATTTTTATATATATTGATGTATAGTTATATATAACAAACAAAATGAATTAGTGACAGGAAATTGTGTAAATGGAACTCGGTCTAAACTGAAGGTTGGACAAACTTAGCAATTCATTGAAATATCCCTTATTAAAGAGATCGAAGTCAAGTGGCGTGCCACTTGGATAAACATCAAGCATTGATCATAAAATGGTAATTCGGTTACTTCAGTTAGCTAAAGGGATACATAAAGATAAATGTATAAAATGTATATTTTTATTAATTAGAAATATCTAGGATTTTTTAAAAAATCTATATTTCCTTTTAATTAAACATTGTTTTACATAATATTTAGGTACATGCAACTCAAAGTGTATGCCATACAAATAAGTAATACTATGTCGAATAGACTCATATATTGAAATTTAACCTGAGTTAAAGAAATTAATATTTTGATTTATTTGATCATTAATGTTGCCGTTAAAGTTGTCTAAATTACAATCTCATATTAAGTAGGTCGATAGCGGTGCTTTTTAGTGCGGCGTTCATGGAACATACTATTATATTGCACGTCAGATATGTCAATAGAACGTCTATTAATTTGTAAATGTTCTCTTTTATGTATAAGTGAGTTCTTACTTTAAGAAATGGTTTCATTTCATTTTAATATGCTAAATGTGTTTTTTCTTAAGTGTTATAGAAATTACTGGCAAAACAAAACTAACAATCAGAAAACTTTATTACAAAATTCATGACTTTGTCTTTTTCGTTTCGTCAACTTGTCGTTTTGTCATAGAATCAAAAGCACTCACTCTCACTCTCTTGTTTTTAATCTCTCTCTATCTCTCTGTCTCTCTATCTCTCTCTCTGTCTATCTCTCTCTATCGCTCTGTCTCTCTCTCTGTCTCTCTCTCTGTATCTCTATCTGTCTATCTCTCTGTCTATCTCTCTCTGTATGTCTCTCTGTCTCTCTCTCTGTCTCTCTCTCTGTCTCTCTCTCTGTCTCTCTCTCTGTCTATCTATCTCTCCCTGTCTCTCGCTCTCCGTGTATCTCTCTCTTTGTCTCTCTCTCTATGTCTCTCTCACTTCTCTGTCTCTCTCTCATTCTCTAACTGTGTCTCTGTCTCTCTCTCTGTCTCTCTCTCTCTTTGTATCACTCCTTTTCTCTCCCTGTGTCTTTCTAACTCTATGTCTCTCTATCTCTGTTGTTGTCTCTCTCTCTCTCTCTCGATCTCTCTCCCTCTCTCTACTTCTCTCTGTAAAATTGCGAATTTGAAGAGATAAAATTGATAATTCCTTTAGATTATAAAACTGATTTATTTCTTTCAACGCACGTATTTTCATTCAACTAACTAAGTAAACGATATTAATTCAATGAAATTTTTTAAAAATATCACTTAATTAAAAAAAATATCTACACTGATGTAACAACATAACGGAATAAAATAAAACTATATCTCACGGTTTTTTAAACTTCATCGCCAGGATCAACGCATTAAAATGATACAAGGCAGATTACAATAACAGCTTTGAGTAATATTTAAGGCACATTTTTTTTAAAAATTTAAAAACTCCAAAAATTGTAACACAAAGGGAGGAGGGGGGACCCACTTAAGGTCACAAATAATACAAAAGTGATCTGAGGACAGCTCTTCAGTTATAGGTGCGGATTTAACAGAGCAATCATCAATATGCAATACCTAATCATTAAAGTGTCATTGATCATTCGTCTCTTGATTTATAGCAAAAATAGAACAAATACAATATTTTGAGGTATAACAAAAGTAGCTCATGTGAAGCGTGAATCGAAAATGATAATACTGACATGGAAATAAAACTTAGAAAATAGAGCAAACACAGAAAATAATCGCAATGTGAGAAAATCTTAATAGCAACACCACTAGACATATTTAAAGTTAAGACTAAGATTATTATTACGCTTTTGTTATTATATATTAACTGTGCTTAAACGGGTATATATTTTTAAAAATAACATTAAAACTGTCAATAATTATAGTTATTAAAAGACAGCTAAAAACATTAAAACTGCCAATAATTATAGTTATTAAAAGACAGCTAAAAACATTAAAACTGCCAATAATTATAGTTATTAAAAGACAGCTAAAAACATTAAAACTGTCAATAATTATAGTTATTAAAAGACAGCTAAAAACATTAAAACTGTCAATAATTATAGTTATTAAAAGACAGCTAAAAACATTAAAACTGTCAATAATTATAGTTATTAAAAGACAGCTAAAAACATTAAAACTGTCAATAATTATAGTTATTAAAAGACAGCTAAAAACATTAAAACTGTCAATAATTATAGTTATTGAAAGACAGCTAAAAACATTAAAACTGTCAATAATTATAGTTATTAAAAGACAGCTAAAAACATTAAAACTGTCAATAATTATAGTTATTAAAAGACAGCTAAAAACATTAAAACTGTCAATAATTATAGTTATTAAAAGACAGCTAAAAACATTAAAACTGTCAATAATTATAGTTATTAAAAGACAGCTAAAAACATTAAAACTGTCAATAATTATAGTTATTAAAAGACAGCTAAAAACATTAAAACTGTCAATAATTATAGTTATTAAAAGACAGCTAAAAACATTAAAACTGTCAATAATTATAGTTATTAAAAGACAGCTAAAAACATTAAAACTGTCAATAATTATAGTTATTAAAAGACAGCTAAAAACATTAAAACTGTCAATAATTATAGTTATTAAAAGACAGCTAAAAACATTAAAACTGTCAATAATTATAGTTATTAAAAGACAGCTAAAAACATTAAAACTGTCAATAATTATAGTTATTAAAAGACAGCTAAAAACATTAAAACTGTCAATAATTATAGTTATTAAAAGACAGCTAATAACATTAAAACTGTCAATAATTATAGTTATTAAAAGACAGCTAAAAACATTAAAACTGTCAATAATTATAGTTATTAAAAGACAGCTAAAAACATTAAAACTGTCAATAATTATAGTTATTAAAAGACAGCTAAAAACATTAAAACTGTCAATAATTATAGTTACTAAAAGACAGCTAAAAACATTAAAACTGTCAATAATTATAGTTATTAAAAGACAGCTAAAAACATTAAAACTGTCAATAATTATAGTTATTAAAAGACAGCTAAAAACATTAAAACTGTCAATAATTATAGTTATTAAAAGACAGCTAAAAACATTAAAACTGTCAATAATTATAGTTATTAAAAGACAGCTAAAAACATTAAAACTGTCAATAATTATAGTTATTAAAAGACAGCTAAAAACATTAAAACTGTCAATAATTATAGTTATTAAAAGACAGCTAAAAACATTAAAACTGTCAATAATTATAGTTATTAAAAGACAGCTAAAAACATTAAAACTGTCAATAATTATAGTTATTAAAAGACAGCTAAAAACATTAAAACTGTCAATAATTATAGTTATTAAAAGACAGCTAAAAACATTAAAACTGTCAATAATTATAGTTATTAAAAGACAGCTAAAAACATTAAAACTGTCAATAATTATAGTTATTAAAAGACAGCTAATAACATTAAAACTGTCAATAATTATAGTTATTAAAAGACAGCTAAAAACATTAAAACTGTCAATAATTATAGTTATTAAAAGACAGCTAAAAACATTAAAACTGTCAATAATTATAGTTATTAAAAGACAGCTAATAACATTAAAACTGTCAATAATTATAGTTATTAAAAGACAGCTAAAAACATTAAAACTGTCAATAATTATAGTTATTAAAAGACAGCTAAAAACATTAAAACTGTCAATAATTATAGTTATTAAAAGACAGCTAAAAACATTAAAACTGTCAATAATTATAGTTATTAAAAGACAGCTAAAAACATTAAAACTGTCAATAATTATAGTTATTAAAAGACAGCTAAAAACATTAAAACTGTCAATAATTATAGTTATTAAAAGACAGCTAAAAACATTAAAACTGTCAATAATTATAGTTATTAAAAGACAGCTAATAACATTAAAACTGTCAATAATTATAGTTATTAAAAGACAGCTAAAAACATTAAAACTGTCAATAATTATAGTTATTAAAAGACAGCTAAAAACATTAAAACTGTCAATAATTATAGTTATTAAAAGACAGCTAAAAACATTAAAACTGTCAATAATTATAGTTATTAAAAGACAGCTAAAAACATTAAAACTGTCAATAATTATAGTTATTAAAAGACAGCTAAAAACATTAAAACTGTCAATAATTATAGTTATTAAAAGACAGCTAAAAACATTAAAACTGTCAATAATTAT
Organism: Ampullaceana balthica; assembly: GCA_944989445.1. Taxonomy (NCBI): domain Eukaryota; kingdom Metazoa; phylum Mollusca; class Gastropoda; family Lymnaeidae; genus Ampullaceana; species Ampullaceana balthica. The sequence goes on along the minus strand of CALYLW010000336.1, from coordinate 123,423 downwards.
AGTTATTAAAAGACAGCTAAAAACATTAAAACTGTCAATAATTATAGTTATTAAAAGACAGCTAAAAACATTAAAACTGTCAATAATTATAGTTATTAAAAGACAGCTAAAAACATTAAAACTGTCAATAATTATAGTTATTAAAAGACAGCTAAAAACATTAAAACTGTCAATAATTATAGTTATTAAAAGACAGCTAAAAACATTAAAACTGTCAATAATTATAGTTATTAAAAGACAGCTAAAAACATTAAAACTGTCAATAATTATAGTTATTAAAAGACAGCTAATAACATTAAAACTGTCAATAATTATAGTTATTAAAAGACAGCTAAAAACATTAAAACTGTCAATAATTATAGTTATTAAAAGACAGCTAAAAACATTAAAACTGTCAATAATTATAGTTATTAAAAGACAGCTAAAAACATTAAAACTGTCAATAATTATAGTTATTAAAAGACAGCTAAAAACATTAAAACTGTCAATAATTATAGTTATTAAAAGACAGCTAAAAACATTAAAACTGTCAATAATTATAGTTATTAAAAGACAGCTAAAAACATTAAAACTGTCAATAATTATAGTTATTAAAAGACAGCTAAAAACATTAAAACTGTCAATAATTATAGTTATTAAAAGACAGCTAAAAACATTAAAACTGTCAATAATTATAGTTATTAAAAGACAGCTAAAAACATTAAAACTGTCAATAATTATAGTTATTAAAAGACAGCTAATAACATTAAAACTGTCAATAATTATAGTTATTAAAAGACAGCTAAAAACATTAAAACTGTCAATAATTATAGTTATTAAAAGACAGCTAAAAACATTAAAACTGTCAATAATTATAGTTATTAAAAACCACACAAGTAATGACGTCATGTAAACATAGCCATATTTTTTTTTAAAAAAAGAAAGAAAAAGATACCATTTTGATTAATTTTTCTATTAACTTTATTATATTGTTATAAATCTGCAATTAACAGTTATTAATCCTTAACATCTGCTATCTTAGTTTCTGTATTTTAATTTATGTATGTGTGGTTTGTGTTCTGGTGTTGTTTATTTTTAGATATATTATTTAGAAACTTAAGATCAATGTAGCATTTTTCTCTGTTGTTAAAAATGGCTATGTTATTTGTTTTTCCCGATAGCGATTTATCACAAAGCACATTTAATGTATTTACGATGAAATTCAGTGTTTTTTATACCAAAATTTGGTGGGGACGGTCCGCCCCGGGCGGCACACGATTCGGGGGTGGCATTTGGGGGCATTTGAAAAGTACAGCCCTTTCGGACAACCGCCCTTTTTCTTTTGAAAAGGGGACCCTGTTTGTTGACAAGAAAGAATTTAATAACATCACAAGATATATTTTTTTTACAATTTTACCACTTTATTTAAGCGTGAAAAAGTTGATAAAAGCTTAAAATAAAAAAAAATTGTTAAGTTTTTGATGAAAAATATTAATTTGTCTGGGCCGTTTTGACAGGCGACTTTAGTCGGTGCCGTTTTGTCGGGGCCGTTTTGTCGGGGCCGTTTTGTCCGGGGCCGTTTTGTCCGGGGCCGTTTTGACGGGTCATTAATTAACAACCGCGTTTGGAATGATGCATGGCTAATGGTCAAAGGGTTTGAAGCTACCTGGTCATCTTAAAAATGCCTGTGTCTCCCAAGATTGGTTTTGATTTTAAAGATAGGCAACCACGGCAAGTTAAGGTCCGTTCTGGAAGGAATGTTAATAATAGAACGAGGGTAATCAAAATGGCACTTAAGGGTACTATAAAATTCGTAGATAACTGATGAGGAATATTAACGAGTTGAAATTAAACCTGCCTGGGTTCGTCGAGGGGTTGTCCATCCTGTGTTTTTAAACAAAATATGACCAATAGTTGTTTTTTAGTTCAAGAATATGATCCATTCAGGGAGTAGTAAACAGAAATAAAAGCTGTGTTTGTGGTAGTGCAGTTCACTCAAAAAGAAATCTGAGAGACAATAGGTACGATTTTTCAAAGGGCATTTGTTTCTAAACAAGAGAGAGCCAATATGACGAGTAGGAAACGAAAAGTTACAGAAGAGTATCGTACTTTTAACTCTTCGTGGGAACTCGAATTTTGTTTTCTTCTTTGTTCAATGAAAAGCCAGTGTGTTTCATTTGTCAGGCTTCTATTTCTGTTATCAAAAGGGCAAATCTGCAGAGACACCACAAGTCAGTGCATGCCAATTTTTATAACGATTATCCAAAATGAACGAAACTAATAGAAGAAAAAGTTAATTTTTTAAAGAAGAATTTAAATGGCCAGCGAAATTTTTCCCGTCAGATTTTCAGGTCAAGTGAGTGTTCTACTGAATAGTCTTTTAATATGTGCTGCTTATTAGCAAAGAAAAAAAAATCGTATCTAGATAGTGAGACGGTTAAACTTTTTTTCAAGAAAGTACTGATTCATTATTTTCTGAGTTTAAAAAATGAGAAATAAAGAAACAAATATCTTATCTTCAGTTTTCCAACCAGACTGTTGCAAAGCGCGTTGAAAGTATGTCCGGTAATATATTGGAGCAGTTGCTTACGGATTTAAAACTGCTTCTGTTTTCAGTCTGGCATTGGATGAATCATGTCATATCATTGACACGGTCCAACTCATTGCTTGGGTTATGTTTGACAAGAGGCAGACATTTAAAGAAGAATTAGTATTGACACTAATTCCTTTGAAAAATGCAACCCGTGGTGAGGATGGTCCTCAAGCAATGGTAGGAATGAAAGTTGGCATCATTGGCTTGCTGATGGCTGACAATGATTTTCCAGATATTCTGTTCTTTATCTTTATAAGACTTTGTTTAGCGCAACAAAAAAAAATCACATTGGCACCCCTTTGCTCATTGTTTTTACACCACTGAAATATAGTAGTATTTCAATGTCAGCATTTTTACATCAGTGATTCATTACATATAAATTGGCATTTACATAATAAACAAAGAAGTATAAGGCTACTAGAGGGCATAACGGCGTAAATTTCGAGGCATTTCGAAAGTAGAAACCCAGGTACAGTGGCGTAGAAAGAGGTTAGCAAGGGGGCATAAGCCCGGGTGGCACTTGTTGGGCGGCCAATTCATAGTCCTTAATTAGCTTGAAAGAAAAATAAATTAAGAGAAATTGGAGCTCTTTTGTCAAAATACAATAAACACCAAGTATTATGAGAACGTAACACTTATGTGAAGGTAATTTAATTTGATTCTTCAAATGTGACACCTGCTCCTGTTGTAAAAGGAACAATTGCTGAACCCTATCAATTTTAAACATTGGCAAATCAAAAGCTAATGTTACGGCTGGCATTTTGTTAGGGGCGGCACACTACCCGTTGTTATTTAGCAAATAGTTGTTAAAAGAAACTTCTTTCTGATACAAGATACTACATACGTATTCCTTTTGCATTCGATAGCTCTCCATATATTTCACATAAGGTTCAAAAAGTCCATTTGTGCAATGTGAAAAGATTGATTTTTGTTTTTGTTGGGGTTTTTTTTAGATTTGAAAACATGTAATCTCTCGAAACATGTTTGTTATTAAATCAATGACGCTCAAAATTATTAATAAACGTTAATAGTTAACAATTGCTAATAAAATTATTTTCAAAGATTACTCACAGAGAACTCATTGAATACTTAAAGGATGATTTGACTTATTCTAACATTTTATTTGGAGATCTTATTGTATTTAAATCTTCCAGTCAAAATACGAGAGAACAAATTCACGCGGGGAATATGTAGTCATGTTATGAAAATAAAATCAGTTGACGGAAAAATTTCATTCTTGATAAGATGAGGTTACTGTAGAAAATCATTTGAGGTTTTGGAAGCTACATAATTTGTAAAACCGATATGAAACATGCTAATCGGTATAACTGAAATTTTCCCCATAATTTAGAGTATTAAAGTATCTCACATGAAATTGTACAGCTAGGATTATTTTATCTCGCGGGGAAAAAATGAATTAATAAATTTAAATCAAGTTTATTATGATATTTAGGCTTGAAGTTAACCTGCCTAATATCTCTATACATATAAGACGCATTTGTTGTCTGTCTGTCGTCTGTCTGGATGTTCCCTATTAACTCAAGATCCAGACAACCAAATAACGTGAAATTTGGTACACATACACAAAATTATACTGGAAAGGTTATTAAACAGCTTTCGTTCCATATATATAAGACTAGGTTGTGCTGTGGCGCCGAGGCGCCTGCGGCGCCCGCTTTTTTAAAGTAGCCTACGGCGCCCACCTTTTTCAAAAGCCCAGCTAACCTGTCCTTGTATGATAAATACGTAATATTAAACTTCCTGAAAGGTACACAAAGTATTTTATAATAGGTTCTGTAGGGCGCCTTCGGCGCCCACTTCTTTTGTTGTCAAAAGCCCAAGTAACTTATCCTTGTTTGATAAATACGAAATATTAAATTTCCTGAAATGTACACAAAGTATTTTATGATTAACAATTCTCAAATCCTCTTTTTACATCGTTCCCTTTTCCAAAATTAAAATATGAGCTAAAACAATGACGCAATATAATATCTTTTTACGGTGAGAAATGTTAGATAGCAGCGCACCAAATTACTGCACCAAAAATAACTCTTATCGAACGCCCGCATTAAATTGTTCAATTATTAATAATAGTGTGGAGGGTGTTTAATGTTAATCTGGAAACCAAAATGATTATCCAACTTTTTTTTAAAAAGCAGAGTGATGTCCCTCAGCGTTAGGCTACATAATTGAGCGTAAATATATATATAAATACTGGGGGCCGGGGGCCCAAATGTAGTTTTTCCTTATATGAACTATATAAAATAAAAATTATTGAAAATAAGGACGTAAAATAATGACGTAAAATAATAAACATTTTGGTGTCGAGATTAACAAGAATGCGATTATCGCCATAAAATAATTGTTTTGTTATTGTTGCTTTGTAGTTGTTGCTTTTGTTGATGAAGTTGTTGTTTTGTTGTTGCTTTGTTGTTGTTTTGTTGTTGTTGGTTTTGTTGTTGTTTAGTTTTTGTTGTTGTTGTTGCTGTTGTTGTTTTTGTTGTTGTTGCTGTTGCTGTTGTTGCTTTTGTGTTGTTTTTGCTGTTGTTGTTGTCCATATCCCTTGCCCTGCGACGACAATGTCATTAATGTAGTTGTTGCTTTGTTGTTGTTGTTGTTTTTGTTGTTGTTTTATTTTTATTGTTTTGTTGCTGTTTCTGTTGTTTTTGTTGTTGTTGCTGTTGTTGTTAAACCCGGAAAGCCGGGTAGTTGCCCCTAGTAATATATATGCATTATGGATATTCTCTACAAGTTACAAAAGTAATTCCAGCTGCGAAATAAGCTTGTTTAAAATTAAGTTCATGAAAAATGTGTTATGATCAACAATGCAATTTTGACCATTGAGCCTGGCATTGCTGATAATATTTATACATATAAGATTGTGCTATGAGAAAAAATAGAAAACTTAAATTTCAAAAAATTAACGAAAGCACTTATATTTAAATTTAACATAAAATATAGGGTCCTTACAACACATTTTTAAATTTAAAAAACATCTTCTTTCTTATGATATCAATATATTTTCCGGGGGGGGGGCGGTAGATCTGGGTTCTAGCCCGAGCTGCACATACCCACGCTACGCCGCTGCCCGGGAACCCGTTCAAGTTTTGGACTGGTACCGGGCAGATTTTTTAATCCCTTATATTAACTTCACCGGCGTCTCTCTCTCTCTCTCTCTCTCTGTCTGTCGTCATCTCATGGGCGGGCAGAAAAAGAAAAGTAAAAAATGACCCACTTTCCGTGATCCGATCGAGCTGAAATTTGGTACACGGGCCCGTCTGACCTAACAATGCATCGTATCTAAATTTCAGATCGATCGATCGTACCGTAATTAAATTAATGCATTTTTAGTTTATCCTTATATGAGGTATGTAATTCAAATTCACGGTTTGTTATTGTTTTTTTTCCCCACGTGGACGTGAGAGTTTGAGTTGATGCGTTGACGCGACCCATCGAAATTCCGGCGTGCTTTTGTTTACATTTTACGTGTCATGCTGAGCTCGCTTAGGGTTATGAAGCAAAGTTGAGTTAACAGTTTAAAAGTAATCAATACTGTTAGTTATGTCTCATATATAAGGGATTTATAGTCAAAAACTTTGTTTTTACGGGTTTGTTTTATTAACAGTGTTTATTCACAACATTGGAACTTTAGTTATCACGTTCACTTCTTTCTTTATAGCGCATGAAACAGTCATTCTCTCTGTTCTCCCTTTCTTTTCTCGTACAACCTAGTGCATCTCGGTGTGGTGCACACATTGCGGCTCTGTGTGGGTGTGCACACTACCACATTATTAACAATAAATCTCTCACCCAGACCAGGGGCAGTGTGTTACTGGCCCGCTGGTGTGAACTCCAGTCATCTCGAGTGAACTCCAGTCACTTCCTGGTCTGGAGTGAACCTGCAGTGACCCGTGCCGGTCACTAAGGCGGACTGCTGAGGTTTAACTCTAGCAGACGGCTACAGGTAAGCTCAAGTCGAGTGTTTATTTCCCGTATAAATACCCACAAAAGTTCTGTATCCTGTACATCGGTACTTTCGTCCAACTCAAGAGAGTATCCCAAAAAGTCTTTGCTTGCATCGCGAAGTTGGTTAATCAAATTGGCGCTAATTTTATCAAAACGCCTGACTACAGTTCTCCTTGATAAATAAATGCTATAAAATGTTTTATCTGTTCTGGACACATAATTCTTGCTGCATCTGAAAAGCATTCCTTTATAAACTAGCTGTCAGAAAAAATACCTTTTCTGTTTACAATCTTATGGGACAGTACAAAACTGGCTTCGGTTGCAGCATCTTGTATAAAAGACTATTTGTTGGAAACAGTTTGCTGCTTCTCTAAATTATTAACCAATTCCTGGACATTCCCTTTTCTCTCTTCGTTCGTTAAATAGTGTCCGAAATCAAAATGTATTGGATTTTTTAATATATTTTTTATTATTAAGTTGTACTCCTTAAAGACGCTCACACACTCAGGCACAGCAAGCAGACTGCTTTGCTGCCAACGGTTGTGAAGCAATACTTAGCAGTCCATTCTTCATTAAAAACACGAACTTCGTCCTCAATCTTTCTTGGAAACACTTATGGTTTAATCAGCGTCAATTCATTTTTAAATTACAAGTTTAAAAAAAAACTTCCAATATGTAAATCGTAAAAAAATCCACTTACAGTTGAGCTGAAATGCAGTTTCGAATAAGGTTGTTAACAATTAATGACTAATGATCATAAATAAATGGTAGAGGGGGGAAAAGTCTGGTCACCGATTCGCTTGACATAGCTCAGCCTGACACGTAAAATGTAAACAAAAGCACGCGGGTACGTCGATGGATCGCCTCAACGCGTCAACTCAAACTTTCACGTGGGAAAAAAAATAACAAACCGTGAATTTGAATTACATACCTCATATAAGGATAAACTAAAAATGCATTAATTTAATTACGGTACGTTCGATCGATCTGAAATTTTGATACGATGCATTAGGTTAGACGGGTCCGTGTGCCAAATTTCAGCTCGATCCGATCACGGGAAGTGGGTCATTTTCGACTTTTCTTTTTCCGCCCGCCCGCCCATCCCATGAGATGATGAGACGGCCGCGAAGTTAATATAAGGGATTTAAAAAGACATATGTTTCAGTCCCACTTTTGTGGGCTGTCTTAAATTAAAACCTCCACACAACTACATACCGAAGAATTATTTAGTGTTGAGCCACTCAAAGACACAACTAAAGGCCAGGATTTATTCAATGCTGTTTAGAAATGCATTGAAAGAACTGGTTTGGTGTGGAACAAGATAGCAAGTGTAACAACAGAGTGCTGACCATTCCCTCTTACCTCTGCACTATTTCATCCATCATGAAAGTCTGTGCAAAGCTGCGTTGAATATCAAGCATGTTATTGACCCAGTTGTCAGTGTGATAAATCAGAGCCAGATTATAAAAACAGGCTGTTCAAGGCACTGCTTGAAGATTTGGAAACTGAATATTATGATATTATCTACCACAGCAGGGTCCGCTGGCTGGGCCTGGGCAAGATATTGAGGCGAGAGTGGGGTCTCAAGGAAGAAATAGTTATGTTCCTGGAGATCAAGGGTTTGTTTGTGACTTTATTACTAACATTTTTAATAAAGAGTGGAAGTAAGTCTTCATGATATCATTGACATTATGGAAACGTTGAATGTCAAACTTCAGAGCAATATCTTGTTTGCACATTAAATGTATGTGTATGTTAAATCATTTCAGGCAAAGCTCTCTGTGTTCTCCAGGCAAGCAGGTGAAAACAGATTTTGCCATTTCCCTTTGCTGAAACAGAAAACCATTTCTAGTGAAAAGTCTAACAAGTACAAGGCTCAGTTGGATGACTTAGTCGTGAAATTTGACAGGAGGTTCCAAGACTTCAATAACTTTGGAACCACTCTTCAATATCATCAGTTCACCATTTAGTGCAAAAGCTGATTCAGCTCCAGAGGATATACAGGAGATGCTTGACCTAGAAGCAGATTATGACCTGAAAGAGAAGTTCAAGTCATTTCTTTTGCTGGAGTTTTATGGATGTTTGTCAGTAGCAGTATTTCTACACTAAAAACCTTTGCTGCAAAATTTGTGTCAATATTTGGGTCCATATACATCGTGAGCAAGCATTTTCTTGCATGACAATAAACAAGTCTAAGAAACGATCGAAGTTGACTGACTGCAATTTGAATGCCATCATGAGAATAACAACAAGTAAACTTGTTACACGGTTCAAGAACATCATCCGAAATTGTAAACAGTTACATACTTCTCATTAATTATAATTGTAATCTATGGTCACCTTAAATGTAAATTATGTTCCTACTACTCCATAGTTATAATGATAGGTAACAAACTTTTGTTGAAATAAAAATGAATAATAAAATCTTATTATCAAATTAGAAACTGTTTCAGTTTGTATTTTAAAATGTAATGTACATATGTAATAGAGTGTGAAAGTGAAATAAAATGACAAGTGCATGGTAATAATCATTAATTTAAATTTAGAAGTTGTCAATTGTAATTGAATTATATGCGGCCCGCCTACAACAGTAAAGTTTTCAATGCGGCCCTACGTAGAAAAAGTTTGCCCACCCCTGACCTAAGGTATAGGGTGTTGCAGAACGTATTATGCTATAAAAATAAAATTATATGCGGGAAGGTAAATAAAATTACGTGTTAATAGGTAAATAAAAAAGTGAATCTTACCTGAATTAATGCCAACGCAGCTTGGACAACTACAGCTACAAAAAGGGACAGCCACACATTGTAAACATCTACATCTGTTCCAGTGTTCGTCTGACTACATTGACATCTACAGCGACACCCGTGGCAGTATGACAACTTGGACTTCTCTTGATGTTCTAGAAGAGGCCAGTGAATGCGGTGATCCATCAGAGCAAACTGTCCACAAAATCGTCGGTTTGGCTTTATAAAGCTTTCAAACTGGAGTCGTGATTGCTTGCTCCATTAATTTTTATCCAAGAGTATATTGACATAGATGATGTTTTATCCATTAAAGATGTAATTTAATTGTCTTTGCTTTTGTTGCTTATGCAGTTTGTTTTGATATCTAAACCAATGCCAAACCCTAAACTTGTGTATTGAACAATGACTGATGACTTGTGCATATGATGAATGCTTTAGTCTGGTTTCTCTGCAAAGGAAAAAAAATGTTTTAGGGGACATACATTTCGGAAAGTCTATGAAAAAAAGACAGAGCTTAGAAGATAAACCATTACCGAACTTGTACCAGATACTTAATAAGGAAAAAAAAAGCAAGCTATTCTTAGCATAAGGTTAGAGAGTGGGCTTTTGATGCTAAAAATAAGTCATATAAATATTCTTAGTTTTTTTAAAGAAATAAATTGGAAACAAATACGTAACAGACACCTGCCGACAAAAAATTGCCATGATGAAATCCTAGACACATGATCCTGCCTAACTTTGACTAAACACAGGGAACGTTCAAGTAACTCTTAAAAAATGCTATTCACTCAAAAGTCACCAAGTTCATTCGCACGGGGAACACATTGCCCCCCCACCCGCTTGTATTAAAAAAAAAGTTCAGAGCTACAGGGAAAAAGGGCATGCCAAATTTTTTTTAAGAAGCAGTTTGACATCGGTTTCATATGCGATGATGTGTTACAACAATATCGTTGTTAGAAACACAACAAATAACTGGGAGAAAGAGTGGCAGAAATCATTCATCATCATCGACGGATGCCCAAGTTAGGCTTACAACATAATATAATAAGGGAATGAAACGGACAAAAATGGGTGAGACTGCAATCAGGATTTTAGATAAACAAATATATATGTTATTAAAACTGGGTGTGAATAGGCCTGTGCCTGGCAAGACGTCGCAGAACAAAGGGTATATCACAACAATATTATTAGTCAACAAGGATATAAATTTAATGTGGGGGTGGCAATTTTGTACATTAACTACGAGCGAAAAAAAAATCCGAACTATTCCTCTGGATCATCACTCAAGAGTTTTTCAAAATATAATAACATAAAAACATAACATTAGTTTACCTTAGTACTTTATATTTAGAAAAATGAGGATGACGGAATCCGATCAGCTGTGTACATGGACTCGAACAACTCCCAACAACCGCTTCTCGGGTGGGAAGGAGACACCGACTGGCCGTATATCCGTTTCGAGTTAGCCCGCTTATTTTACAGCGACCAATGGAATGACAGAGTGTAAAGTTTAGCAAATAGTAAAGCAATTGAGGTGTCAATCTGGTTTGCTCCAGTTTCATGGAAATATTTTTAGTTAAGCAGGTCAGCACGAAAGTCGATTCTATTCCCATCGAAGTATGACGAGTGTTAACAATGGGGTTTTAACTGTCAAGCATGTGAGGGGCCGTCCATTAAGTATGTCACACTATTTTTAACTCCCCCCTTCCCTTGTCACAAACTGTCACAAACCTCAGACCGCCCCCCCCCCAAAAGTACGTCACACTTTCTAAAAATTGTGTTATTTTTATTAACAAAATAATTAAAATTTAATAAAAAACACCATGACGTCACAAATGGCCGGACACCCCCCTCCCCCTGTCACAAACTGTAACACTTATATGCTCAAGTACTATGATGTAATATAACTAAAAACGTGGGCGGGCGCTTTTTAGGCATTTGGCTAAAATGATTAGGGTTTACAAATGACGAGTAAAAAAATGAGTGAATTGAATTAGTTAAGCCTAAGAAGCGCCCGCCCCACGTTCTTAGTCATATTACATCATAGTACTTGAGCATATAAGTTTGCAATTTTTATCAATCCAGAAAAAGATTTTTCTCCACAATTCTGTGGAAAAAAATATATTTCTTCTTTTTAGTCCGCTTATAAAAATTGTCTTAATAACATAACAACTGAACCAAAAATAACTCTACCTTTGTAATCTATTTATAGTTGTTCTAACATGGAAATACTATTTGAATTGTTATATATTTTTGTCTACCTTTACGATTAAAATTTACTGCTGTATGCAATTGGAATGATATCATAAAGGAATGAAATTCTTTTTGAGTCACTTTCATTGCCCAACAACAGATTTTGTTTCTAAAAAATAAAGAAATTATCTTCCACGTTTAAAAAATAAAAAAACAAAAACAAATCAAAGGTCTGTTAAAAAACGAATGTGAAATAGTTACAATTGTTAATTTTAAAAATGACCTATGTTAATCAAACTACAAAGGAATGAACATAACAAATTCAATTAGCAAAAAAATAATAATAATTAAGCGTTCTCAGGATCACTTTATTTAGTTTAATCTACGATGTAAATAGGTCCAGTAGCCTAAGTTTAAATTGTATAAGTGTATAGCTTATGTAAAAGACAATAGGTTATGTAAAAGACAAACAAAATATAAATGTTATATTAATAGGACACAGCTAAATTTAAGATGCGTTTACGAAGATGTGCGCACAGTAGTCAGGCAATAAAAGATTTTAGAACACGCACCGCTACAAATGAACCCTTGAAAAAAATACTGACACAATTATTACATAAATAGGTTTTTATTAAATGTCGAGTAATGGAACAGAAAATAATTAAAACAAATTCGCAATTAAATTTAAACATTTTAAACATGTAAACAATTAAACCTAATGCATTGTGTGGCAGTTTTAATTAAATATGTTGACGTGTCTATAATATATAGAAAGTAACAGTAACGAAATTGACAATTCTGTGTACTGCACAGCTCAAATTAAGAAGCGTACACGAAAATGTGCGCACCGTAATTAGACAATATGATTATGTATAAAAATATTAAATGACGTCATTGTTTTATGCTTATATTTTAATCTTTGAAAAGGCAACGATGTAAAAATAGAATTTGAGGATTTATAATTATTATGATATACTTTGTGTGCATTTCAGCAATTGTAATACTTCGTATTTATCAAACACGGATAAGTCACTTATGTTAATTATGTATATTGATTCCCGTGGTCTGTATGGATTGTATAGAAATATTAAATTACGTCATTGTTTTATGATTATATTTTATTTTTTGAAAAGAAACGTACACGAAAATGTGCGCACCGTAATTAGACAATACAATATTTTTTTTAATGCGCACCGCTGAAAATAAAGTATTGGGGGCAAAAAAACGTCACCAAAAATAACTCGCTTTGAACGGAATTTGAACGTCCGCGTAAAGTTGTTCAATATAGAAATGAGGTTAAATTTTTCATTCTTTGTCTCTGCATTTTCTGAGTTTTTAATTTACGGCATTCGGGCAAAATGGACAATTACAAAAAATAACTTAAAACCATCTCCGGGGTAAAAGGAACCGTCCTGCCAAATTTGGTCCCCGTCCGTCATTTGGTTTTTCCGTGATTGTGTAACGAACAGAAAGTTGAAAAGTGAAACATACCGACATACAAACAACTGAGCTTTATATATATAGATATCATTACTGGTGCTTTTTAGTGAAGAACTAGCAGAAATAAAAATCCAACACACGAAAGAAAAAAAATTAGTTATCTATTATAAAATGCGCCTAGGCGCGTCCGTCAGGTTCAGGGAAACTATCAATAATAAATAGAAGTAAAAAAAAAGATTTTTAAAAACCACGTTTTTATAAGCGGACTAAAGAGAAGAAAATAATTTAAAACTTATAAGTTCAAGTACTTATATTTAATATGACTAAAAACGTGGGGCGGGCGCTTATAAGGTTTAACATATGCGGCTCACTCATACTCTCACTTATAGATCTCTCTTTTGCCTTCTAAATGAGAAATCTTTAATTTTTATACCAAACACCCGCCCCACGTTTTTAGTCATATTAAATCAAAGTACTTGAACTTATAAGTTTTAAATTATTTTCTTCTTTTTAGTCCGCTTATAAAAACGTGGTTTTTAAAAATCATTTTTTTACTTCTATTTATTTTATTCTTTTTAGTCCACTTATAACAACCTGGTTTTTAAAAAAATATTTTTTTACCTCTATTTATTTTACCAAACACCTCACAAGCGCCCGCCCAACGTTTAAAAAAGATTGTGATTTGGTCACGGGGTGAACTCATGGATGTCAACAAAAGCAGACGGTACAGATTCTTATATATAGACTATAGTTAAACTAAAAGTTCAATAATTTAATAACGATACATTCGATCGATGTGAAATTTTTAAACAATGCATTGTCATCCAAGATCTATCTGTGGTAATTTTCAGATCTCTAGGACCATCAGAAGTGGTTTAATTTTACGTTGGCAGATTTGAAAAAAATCTTGGACAAACAGGAACGAAAGCGAGTTAATAAAAACGTGGTAATAAAACAAACCCGTAAAAACAAAGTTTTTGACTATAAATCCCTTATATATGAGTCAGAACTAAAAGTATTGATTATGTTCCAACGCTACAAACATTTACAGACTGACACCGAGTGATGTCCCTTGTCTTTAATAAATGGGGGTGGGACGTGAGGGGCTATCGGCATGACGGCGTCAACTCAAACTCTCACGTGGAAGTGGAAGAAAAAAACAATAACAAACCGTGAATTTGAATTACATACGTTATATAAGGATAAACTAAAAATGCATTAATTTAATTACGGTACGTTCGATCGATCTGAAATTTTAATACGATGCATTGTTAGGTGATACGGGTCCATGTGTCAAATTTCAGCTCGATCAGATCTCGGAAAGTGGGTCATTTTTTATACTTTTGTTTTTATGCCCGCCAATGAGATGACGACAGAACGACGGCGGTGAAGTTAATATAAGGGATTGAATAAAAACAAACCCGTAAAAACAAAGTTTTTGACTATAAATCCCTTATATATAAGACATAACTAACAGTATTGATTATTTTCAAACGCTACAAACATTTACAGACTGAATCTGTCTAACTCAACTTTGCTTCATAACCCTGGGGAGAGGGGGAAAAGTCTGGTCACCGATTCGCTTGACCGAGCTCAGCGTGACACGTAAAATGTAAACAAAAGCACGCGGTACTTTGATGGGTCGCCTCAACGCGTCAACTCAAACTTTCACATGAAAACAGTGAATTTGAATTACACACGTTATATAAGGATAAACTAAAAATGCATTAATTTAATTACGGTACGTTTGATCTATCTGAAATTTTCATATGATGCATTGTTTGGTGAGACGGGTCATTTTTTCCAAATTTCAGCTCGATCGGATCACGGGCAGTGGGTCATTTTTGACTTTTGTTTTTCCGCCCGCCCATGAGATGACGACAGAGACGCCGGTGAAGTTAATATAAGGGATTTAATAAAATAAACCCGTAAAAACAAAGTTTTTGACTATAAATCTTTTATATATGAGACATAACTAACAGTATTTTCAAACTCTTAACTCAACTTTGCTTCATAACCCTAGGGGGGGGGGCTGAGCTCAGCATGACACGTAAAATGTAAACAAAAGCACGCGGTACTTCGATTGTTTGCGTCAACTTAAACATTCACGTGGGAAAAAAACAATAACAAACAGTGAATTTGAATTACATACCTCATATAAGGATAAACTAAAAATGCATTAATTTAATTACGGTACGTTTGATCGATCTGAAACTTTTATACGATGCATTCTTAGGTTAGATGGGTCCGTGTGCCAAATTTCAGTTCGATAGGAACATGGAAAGTGGATCATTTTTGACTTTTGTTTTTCCGCCCGCCCAAGACAGAGATGACGACAGAGAGAGAGAGATGACGACAGAGACGGCCGTGAAGTTAATATAAGGGATTTAAAAACAAAGTTTTTGACTATAAATCCCTTATATATGAGACATAACTAACAGTATTGATTATTTTAAAACGCGACAAGCATTTACAGACTGAATCTGTCTAACTCAACTTAGCTTCATAACCCTGAGGGGGGTGGGAGAGGGGGGAAAGTCTGGTCACCGATTTGCTTGACCCAGCTCAGCGCGACACGGAAAATGTAAACAAAAGCACGCGGTACTTTGATGGGTCGCCTCAACGCGTCAACTCAAACTTTCACGTGGAGAAAAACAATAACAAACGGTGAATTTGAATTACATACGTAATATAAGGATAAACTAAAAATGCATTAATTCAATTACGGTACGATCGATCGATCTGCAATTTTGATACTTTGCATTGTTCGGTGAGACGGGTCCGTGTTTCAAATTTCAGCGCGATCGGATCACGGAAAGTGGGTCATTTTTTACTTTTGTTTTTCCGCACGCCCAAGACAGAGAGAGATGATGACAGACACACAGAGACACCGGTGAAGTTAATATAAGGGATTTAAAAATGACCCACGTCCCATGATCCTGAAATTTTACACATAGACTTGTGTCACCTAACAATGCATTGTACCAAAATTTCAGATTGATCGAATGTACCGTAATTAAATTAAAGAACTTTTAGTTCATCTCTATATATCATGTGTGGCCGTCTGCTACAGTTGACTTCCACGGGTCACTGGAGTTTCACTCCAGCCCTCGATGTCACGGGGGTCTGTCAAGGTTTGTCACGCGGTGCGTATTATATTGAACTTAATTATCAATACTTTTAGTTATGTCTCATATATAAGTTATTTATAGTCAAAAACATTGTTTTTACGGGTTGATTTTATTATATTTTGTTTTATTATTTGATTCCGTCACATATCAAGTACCAGAACTTCGAGGAGAAGGATGAAATAAGGACTTGTTTCATAGAAGTTACGATAACTTAGAACATTTTAGACAAGAATGGACAAATATAATATTGTTTTGTTTCAGATTTTAAAAATAAGGTTTGAGATGTACATATATAACATTCAGTTTATGTTAAAACAATATCCAATGTAACAAATATTATTAATTTATTTTTCATTTTGTACACAATTATCTTGTTATATAAGTTTTCTATGGATTAACGTCAAATATAAGACACCAAAACGAATTATTTGTGGTGCTACGTTTATTTAAATTATATTTTAATGCAGGTGCAACACAATAATATAACATTTGACTATTAAACGTTTTCTTTCTGTTCTTTAAATTTCTATAAATAATGAATAAGATCTTCAGAACAAATCCTAAGCCTTGACTGTACAGAAAATACAAATACATTAGCAGGTATAATACTTTTTAACGTAATTTCCCATGGGATAAATTGTGTTTATATATTTGAAATGTCAGTAGAGCTTGCATATGCAACTCCTCCTGAACCATACCATATAGAGGATTTGGGTCTTTTGCAAATATGCTAAGGAGGTCCCAAGGATGTGCAACTGCTAAAAAAAGGTTTACTAGATTTCCTTTGAAAATGTAAGTATTTTGTCGATTTCTCGCAAACCATAACATCTAACGGGTTGAAATAAACGCCAAACGATAGCTAAACATATTTAGCACAATGTTGAAGACGGAATATTTACAAAACATATTTTCGTTCGAATGCCGTAATTTTAGCAGACATTTTTGGAAGCAATTCTTTTATTTAGTCTCAGAATTATTATTTTAAATTACTTTTAATTTAATCTAGAGCAGTTCACAATGGTGCCAACAACGACCCAACAACGTGTTAAGGGATAGTTCAAGTTCAAGTATGATATTTATTGGGGTTTTCCTGCTTTGTGAATACTTATGTTAGACTGTTGTATGGTTCGCATTATAGTGACACATTCTTGGTGTGATGTAGTGTGAAGGGATATGACGTCATATTATGTTTGCTTTCAGAATTACTTATTTGAATCGACTTTTAATGTAATCTAGAATGATTTCCACTGAACAGAAAATAGGAAATTCTTTGTTGGATATTGCGTTTAAATACTCATTCGAGTTTTTATTACTTGTTTTAATTATTTATAATTTTTTTTTGTCTTCTCATTTATTCGTTTTAAAATTTCGTACCTTTTTCAAATCTGTTTATATTTCAATGTTCCCAAACCAGCTTACACCGCATACAAGAATTATGTTACTTCTTTAAATGAAATAAAACCAGTCTGTTGAAATATGATCCACACTATGATATGTATATGTACACCCTCTCGTCATAATGTGTATGAAACTAAGAAATGATTTAAATAATCAAACTGTTTGAAAGATGGATTTTAAGCTTGAAATCAATTAATAAACAAAAATGACATTTTCTAAATATCCAAAACAACATAAACCAGCAACAAATGAAAATAAATATTAATTTTGAGACTCAATCAAACCCTACTCTCATACTCATATATTTAAAGCCTACATAGCCTGATTGTTGTCCAGCTCACCTTAAATAATGATTACGGGCCTTCAAGAACTAAAAACGTTCAGTTTAATAAGCTGAAACAGAGTGTATGAGATTGGAATTATTTTATCTCAGTATGTTCAAGTAAATTTAAAGAGCAGTCATTTCCAAAGCAGGATGTTTTAAAATTTGTTAGAATCTGATAATACAAAACATAATACAAGTAAACAGACATGTATTGTTGTACTGTTTTTGTGATATAACACTTGACATGAAAGGTGATTTATTTATTGACCTTTAATGTGATGTTATAAACAATAGTACATGTCAATAATTTAAACTAGTTTGTGCTGCGGTGCCGTGGCGCCTGCGGCGCCCCCTTTTCTAAGGGTGCCTACGGCGCCCACCTTTTTCGAAAGCCAACGTAACTTGTCCTTGTATGATAAATACGTAATATTAAACTTTCTTAAATGTACACAAAGTATTTTATAATAGGGGCTTTTTTTTGGTCAAAAGTCCAAGTAACTTATCCTTGTATGATAAATACGAAATTTTCCTGAAATGTTCACAAAGTATGTATATAATACTTTTTTTACAGTGCTAATTACCACACGATTTTTAAAGTAATTTTAGAAGGCAGCGCACTAAATTACTGCACCAAAAAAATAACACTTTGAGTCAGTAAGCACTATTTTTAACAAATGCTGACGTCATAGTTTCGTGCGTTGTTTGGTTAATGTTAATCTGGAAACCAAAAGGATAATGATTTTGCGTTAAGCAACAATCAGCGATAATTGAGCGTAAATATGTATATATGTTAAAATGATCACCTAAACACGTTTATATACACAACACAAAAGCAAACACTATTTACACATTTCAATTTTATGCATTCGATATTTATGAAAATAATTCGCAAAATTGTTAAATGTCACGTGTCAATAACGTATGCCATCTGAATTATTTAAAAATAAATGTGACAAAAATATGGGACGCTAAAGTCTCGCAGTCTCGGAAAAAAAAACCTGTACCATATGACCTGTGGCATGAAATCAAGGGGGGGGGGAACTTATGCTATGGCCCGTAGCATGAACTCATTGGGGATATTTTAGGCTTATACCCGTAGCATGAAATTAAGGGAGGTAGTTCATGCTATGACCCGTAGTATGAAATCAAAGGGGATAATTCACGCTGACCCGGATCATGAAATCAAGGCAGATAATTCACGCTATGTCAAGAGACTTTTGTCGTTTAAACATTTTTCTTATAAGTTGTAGTCCTGGGGTATCATCAAACTTGCTCATTAATTTTACTCAGTATAATGGCTCAGAAATTACATTTAATTTTTGTGTCAGTCATTAACCTGCTAACACGTCCTAGAAGCATTATTTTAGATGTACAAATTTTCGTAGTCAAATAGAAGAAATAAACATAAACCATGGATAGTCGTAGGACGCAGTAATCTTCCGTATAGAAGGAGAGTGTAACAGATATGATAAGATAAGAAAAGAAAAGAATACTTTTCCCTCTCAGTTGTAGCGGGCTTGGGACCGTCACAGAAGATATCTGTGGCCTGATTAAAAAGTTTGTGACGGACCTCAAGTCACCCGTGGTTAGTGGTTAATGTGTTAGTACAGTGGTTCTTAAACTATAACGTGTGACAACACTCTGTCATTACCGGCTAATTTAAAAATAAATAATCAATTTTTTACCTTATTAAAAAATGAATAACTTATTATATAATAGAGAAATGTGGCTTAGGAAAACGCTTTGAAATCCTTCAGTCAAACCTTTATATGTATTTAAGTTGAATTTATTGTAATTTATATAATTCCTTCTTCTTTATTCCTTTTAGAAATCTATTTTGAAAATATGTCTATTAAGGCCTTTAAGTGACCACCAACAAATGAGACACAAAAAAGTGTGCCACATACCCAAAAAATGGTTCCACATACGCAAAATATGGTGCCACATACTCAAAAAATGGTGCCACATACCGAAAAAATGCTGCCACATACCCAAAAATGCTGCCACATAGTTAAAAATTTAAGATTCACTGGGATAGTTAGTTATTAGAAGTTTGATTAATTCTCAATTCTCTTAACTTTTGTAAGGATGTTTAAAACATTTTACTTGACAATCAAATACAGATAGGAATAGAATGAAATTTAAAAAAAAAGATTTTTACAAACGTGTTGGACTGAAATTTTGATTATTTTTTTTAAAAAGGAATTTCATTGACAATCAACTTGTTTTTATTTTATTGCAGATCAGAAATTAAACTATATGTACGTTAAAAAATTGAAAAAATAGTATGTCATATTAATCAGATTTATGTAAAATTCAAATTTAATTTTAAGAAAATTGTTTTTAGGTAAGTAAGACTTGAAAAGACATTAAAGTTATTAGTGTTTAGAGAGTCTAAAATCAAAACTAAAAGGAGAAATTAGTGTTATTAGTTGCTACATATTTTTAACTTTAAAAAACTAATATGTTAGTAATTAAAGAAAAAAATGGATACATTACCTGATTTAAAAACGCAATAATTTGTCAAATATTCCTAAAACTAAAAAGTTTTAGTTATTGAAAGTAATGGGTTATCCTATTTATTTACCTAATTATTTTTTTAAAAGGAATTTCATTGACAATCAACTTCTATTTACTTTATTGCAGATCAGAAATTAAATTATATGTACGTTAAATATGTGAAAATAAATAGTATGTCATATTCGTCGGATTTATGAAAAACTAAAATTTAATTTCGAGAAAATTGTTTTTCAGGAAAGTAAGAATGGAAAAGACTTTAAAGTTTTTAGTGTTTAGAGAGTCTAAAACAAAAAGTAAAGGAGAAATGAAAGTTAATAGTTGTTACACATCTTCAACTAAAAAAATAGCATATTAGTAATTAAATAAAAAAATGGATACATTACCTGATTTAAAAACGCAATAATTTGTCAAATATTCCTAAAACTAAAATGTTTTAGTTATTGAAAGTAATGGGATGTCCTAACTAATTATGCTAAAAGTATTTTGAACTATTATATGGGAAGTTCTATTATAATGCAAACACGGAGGTGAAACATTTAAAATAAACAATTCTTTGATTTTTTTTTATTAAATGAAAAATAAAAAATACTGGCAGCATGAAAATGTTGAGAGAAATTTTCCATTGCATTTAAAGTGATTTCAAGGGAATTTATTATATAGCAATTTACTGCTTTTCATTATATTATAAATATATCTTTCCAAAAGTAGTGTATATATTTTTTTTATTGTTATCAATTTGCATTTAATAAATTATTTCGATAACATATGATGACTTAATTGTCTAGTTAAAATAATTTTTATTTACTATTCTATTTAAATTGTAGAAAACAATGTAATTAAAACTTTTAGGGAAATATTTTTAAAGACATAATTTATTTTCCATGCATTTGTGTTCTTCCCAACATCTTTTTTCAAAGTATTAGTAATACTGTTATTCTTTCTTGGAAATGGGAATTCCATTTTTAATAAATCAATCATAAATTGACTTGCATCATTAATATTAAAGTCCATTAAGTTTGTGTTAGAAAAAGTATTTTACCTACACGGAGCTCAAGTGTAAGCCATACACCAAAAATCAGCTGCGCCATTGAAACAGCCATCCACAGAGTCCCTATCCAATCAGCCTGGCCATTGCAACAGTCAACAACAGAGTCTACAACCAATCCTTTGGAGAGACAGGATGTAAAGTTTGAAGTGAACTAAAACTGGTCTGTTTGTTAACATTACCAAATGCCGCACTGAGATCCAAGAGGATCAGGATAGAAACGTTACTCTCAAGTTTGAAAAGGAGATCATGTGTAACTTATAAGAGAGCGGCTTATGTGCTGTGAGAAGGTCTACTGCCTCACTGATGTACTATGTGTAACTTATAAAAGAGCGGCTTCTGTGCTGTGAGAAGGTCTACTGCCTCACTGATGTAATATGTGTAACTTATAAGAGAGCGACTTCTGTGCTGTGAGAATGTCTACTGCCTCACTGATGTAATATGTGTAACTTATAAGAGAGCGGCTTCTGTGCTGTGAGAAGGTCTACTGCGTCACTGATGTAACATGTAAAACTTATAAGAGAGAGGCTTCTGTGCTGTGAGAAGGTCTACAGCCTCACTGATGTAATATGTGTAACTTATAAGAGAGAGGCTTCTGTGATGTGAGAATGTCTACTGCCTCACTGATGTACTATGTGTAACTTATAAGAGAGCGGCTTCTGTGCTGTGAGAAGGTCTACTGCCTCACTGATGTAATATGTGTAACTTATAAGAGAGCGGCTTCTGTGCTCTGAGAAGGTCTACTGCCTCACTGATGTAACTGATATTTTCTTTCATAATTTTTGTGAGACGGTTTTTAATTCAACTAGAGTCACAGTTCACAACAAAATAATAATAAAAATAAATAAGTAAAAATAAATGGTTATTGGAAATTAAATCTATTCATATATAAAGAAACATAAACAGAATATAAATTTTGATTTGTGTTTATCATAAAACGAACTCAGTCTAACTACCTATTGCCTGTTTCGTTTTTCGATATATAAAGGAACATTACATAACCCAATTTGTTCTCGTTTAAAACAATGATAAAATGTATTGACGACACATGTCCTGTTGGTGAACACAACATAAATGTTATCAAACAAATTGTCTACAATTATGTTGACCGTGACCCCCTCGAAGCAACCCAGGGTACATTGCATCTATAGCATGGAGACGTGAGCAGACGATCACCATGCATGAGATCTGCCGTCATTAAAAACGACCTATGCGATTGACCTAGTTAGATGACTGCTAATACTACCATATAGGTAGGTCTACAACAGGCGTGACTGGGGACAGTACCATATAGGTAGGTTACAACAGGCGTGACTTGGGACAGTACCATATAGGTAGGTCTACAACAGGCGTGACTGGGGACAGTACCATATAAGTAGGTCTACAACAGGCATGACTGGGGGCAGTACCATACATGTAGGTCTACAACAGACGTGACTGGGGACAGTACCATATAGGTAGGTCTACAACAGGCATGACTGGGGATAGTACCATATAGGTAGGTCTACAACAGGCATGACTGGGGATAGTACCATATAGGTAGGTCTACAACAGGCGTGACTGGGGACAGTAACAAATAGGTAGGTCTACACCAGGCGTGACTGGGGACAGTACCATATAGGTAGGTCTACAGCTGCCGTGACAGGGGGCAGTACCATATAGGTAGGTCGACAACAGGCTTGACTGGGGACAGTACCACATATGTAGGTCTACAGCTGCCGTGACAGGGGGCAGTACCATATAGGTAGGTCTACAACAGGCTTGACTGGGGACAGTACCACATAGGTAGGTCTACAACTGGCGTGACAGGGGGCAGTAACATATAGGTAGGTCTACAACTGGCGTGACAGGGGGCAGTACCATATAGGTAGGTCTACAACATTCGTGACTGGGGACAGTATCATATAGGTAGGTCTACAACAGGCGTGACTGGGGACAGTACAGTATATGTATGTCTACAACAGGCGTGACTGGGGACAGTGCAGTATATGTAGGTCTACAACAGGCGTGACTGGGGACAGTACAGTATACGTAGGTCTACAACAGGCGTGACTGGTGACAGTACAGTATATGTAGGTCTACAACAGGCGTGACTGGGGACAGTACAGTATACGTAGGTCTACAACAGGCGTGACTGGGGACAGTACCATATAGGTAGATCTACAACAGGCGTGACTGGGGACAGTACCATATAGGTAGGTCTACAACAGGCGTGACTGGGGAGAGTACCATATAGGTAGGTCTTCAACAGGCATGACTGGGGACAGTACAGTATACGTAGGTCTACAACAGGCGTGACTGGGGACAGTACCATATAGGTAGATCTACAACAGGCGTGACTGGGGACAGTACCATATAGGTAGGTCTACAACAGTCGTGACTGTGGGCAGTACCATATAGGTAGGTCTTAAACAGGCGTGACTGGGGACAGTACAGTATATGTAGGTCTACAACATGCGTGACTGGGGACAGTACCATATAGGTAGGTCTACAACAGGTGTTACTGGGGACAGTACCATATAGGTAGGTCTACAACAGGCGTGACTGGGGACAGTACCATATAGGTAGGTCTACAACAGGCGTGACTGGGGACAGTACCATATAGGTTGGTCTACAACAGGCATGACTGGGGACAGTACCATATAGGTAGGTCTACAACAGAGTGACTGGGGACAGTACCATACATGTAGGTCTACAACAGAGTGACTGGGAACAGTACCATATCGGTAGGTCTACAACAGGCATGACTGGGGACAGTACCATATAGGTAGGTCTACAACAGGCGTGACTGGGGACAGTACCATATATGTAGGTCTAAAACAGGCGTGACTGGGGAAAGTACCATATAGGTAGGTCTACAACAGGCGTGACTGGGGACAGTACCATATAAATAGGTCTACAACAGGCATGACTGGGGGCAGTACCATACAGGTAGGTCTACAACAGACGTGGCTGGGGACAGTACCATTTAGGTAGGTCTACAACAGGCATGACTGGGGACAGTACCATATAGGTAGGTCTACAACAGGCATGACTGGGGACAGTAACAAATAGGTAGGTCTACAACTGCCGTGACAGGGGGCAGTACCATATAGGTAGTTCTTCAACAGGCATGACTGGGGACAGTACCATATATGTAGGTCTACAACAGGCGTGACTGGGGACAGTACCATATAGGTAGGTCTACAACAGACGTGACTGGGGACAGTACCATATAGGTAGGTCTACAACAGTCGTGGCTGGGGGCAGTACCATATAGGTAGGTCTACAACAGACGTGACTGGGGACAGTACCATATAGGTAGGTCTACAACAGGCGTGACTGGGGACAGTACTATATAGGTAGGTCTACAACAGGCGTGACTGGGGACAGTACCATATAGGTAGTTCTACAACAGGCGTGACTGGGGGCAGAAACGAGGCGGCGAAAATGATGACTTGTTGCTGATCAAATATTAGTAATAGACTGGGTCAGGGGAAGTCTGCAACGATAATTTATCTCTCGCAGGCACGGGGCCCGCTCTAAAGAAATCATTTCGTCCTAGCTACGTTAGCGGGCCAGCTGCACTGTAGAAAATCACTTTAGAACCCCACTGTAGAAACATACTGTAGAAACATACTGTAGAAACATACTGTAGAATCATACTGTAGAAATACACTTTAGAACTCCACTGTAGAAACATACTGTAGAAATACACTTTAGAACTCCACTGTAGAAACATACTGTAGAATCATACTGTAGAAACATACCTTAGAAGCATACTGTAGAAATACACTTTAGAAGTTCACTGTAAAAACATACTGTAGAAAAATACTGTAGAAACATACTGTAGAAACATACTGTAGAAACATACTGTAGAAACATACTTTAGAAACATACTGTAGAAACATACTGTAGAAATACACTTTAGAACTTCACTGTAGAAACATACTGTATAATCATACTGTATAATCATACTGTAGAAACATACTGTAGAAACATACTGTAGAAATACTCTTTAGAACTCCACTGTAGAAACAAACTGTAGAAACATACTGTAGAAACACACTGTAGAAACATACTGTAGAAACATACTGTAGAAACATACTGTAGAAATATAATGTAGAAACATACTGTAGAAATACACTTTAGAACCCCACTGTATAAACATACTGTAGAAACATACTTTAGAAACATACTGTAAAAATATACTGTAAAAATCCCATGAGAGGGCGTCCCATGGGAACACCGGGGCGTGGTAAGGGGAGCGTTTTAAAGGACGTTAATTACTGGCAGCTCGAATTCTAGAGAGTTCGTCTGAGTGGTGCGGTAGAATCCAAATCAATTAATTTTTCTCAAGTGTTTAGTTTATTTCACAATCGGCTGTCACAATAGGTAGTACTTACTGGGCCTTGTCACAATAGGTAGTACTTAATGGGCCTTGTCACAATAGTTAGTACTTACTGGGCCTTGTCACAATAGGTAGTGCTTACTCGGCCTTGTCACAATAGGTAGTACTTACTCTTCCTTGTCACAATAGGTAGTAATTACTGGGCCTTGTCACAATAGATAGTACTTACTAGGCCTTTTCACAATAGTTAGTACTTACTGGGCCTTGTCACAATAGGTAGTACTTACTCGGCATTGTTACACTCTAGTACAGACTTGACTGTAACAATAGGTAGTACTTACTCGGCCTTGTCACAATAGGTAGTACTTACTCGGCCTTGATACAATAGGTAGTACTTAATGGGCCTTGTCACAATAGTTAGTACTTACTGGGCCTTGTCACAATAGGTAGTGCTTACTCGGCCTTGTCACAATAGGTAGTACTTACTCGTCCTTGTCACAATAGGTAGTACTTACTGGGCCTTGTCACAATAGATAGTACTTACTAGGCCTTTTCACAATAGTTAGTACTTACTGGGCCTTGTCACAATAGGTAGTACTTACTCGGCATTGTTACACTCTAGTACAGACTTGACTGTAACAATAGGTAGTACTTACTCGGCCTTGTCACAATAGGTAGTACTTACTCGGCCTTGATACAATAGGTAGTACTTACTCGGCCTTGTTACAATAGGTAGTACTTACTCGGCCTTGTCACAATAGGTAGTACTTACTGGGCCTTGTCACAATAGGTAGTACTTACTGGGCCTGGTCACAATAGGTAGTACTTACTCTGCCTTGTTACACTCTAGTACAGACATGACTGTCACAATAGGTAGTACTTACTGGGCCTTGTCACAATAGGTAGTACTTACTGGGCCTTGTCACAATAGGTAGTATTTACTCGGCCTTGTTACAATAGGTAGTATATACTCGGCCTTGTTACAAACGGTAGTACATACTTGGCCTTGTCACAATAGGTAGTACTTACTCGGCCTTGTTACACTCTAGTACACACTTGACTGTCACAATAGGTAGTACTTACTCGGCCTTGTTACACTCTTGTTCAGGCTTGGCTGTCACAATAGGTAGTACTTACTCGGCCTTGTCACTATAGGTAGTACTTACTCGGCCTTGTCACAATAGATAGTACTTACTCGGCCTTGTCACAATAGGTAGTACTTACTGGGCCTTGTCACAATAGGTAGTACTTACATGGCCTTGTCACAATAGGTAGTACTTACTCGGCCTTGTCACAATATGTAGTACTTACTCGGCCTTGCTGCACTCTAGTACACACTTGACTGTCCTACAATCTAGTACACACTTGACTGTCCTACAATCTAGTACACACTTGACTGTCCTACACTCTAGTACACACTTGACTTTTCTACTGTCTAGTACAGACTTGACTGTCCTACTCTCTAGTACACACTTGACTGTCCTACACTCTAGTACACACTTGACTGTCCTACACTCTAGTACGCACTTAACTGTCTTACACTCTAGTACACACTTGACTGTCCTGTTCTCTAGTACACACTTGACGTTCCTACACTCTAGTACACACTTGACTGTCCTACTCTCTAGTACATACTTGACTGTCCTACACTCTAGTACACACTTGACTGCCCTACACTCTAGTACATACTAGACTGTCCTACACTCTAGTACACACTTGACTGTCCTACTTTATATTACACACTTGACTGTCCTACTCTCTAGTACACACTTGACTGTCCTACACTCTAGTACACACTTGACTGTCCTACACTCTAGTACACACTTGACTGTCCTACACTCTAGTACACACTTGACTGTCCTACACTCTAGTACCTTCTTGACTGTCCTACACTCTAATACACAATTGACTGTCCTACTCTCTAGTACACACTTGACTGTCCTACAGCAAGGAATTTCCGATTTTGTATCAAGGGAAATCACTCTAGATTACAATAAAAGTCGATTCAAATAAGTAATTCTGAAACTAAACACAATATGACGTCATATCCCTTCATGCTACATCACACCAAGAATGTGTCAATATAATGCGCACCATGAAACAATCTAAAATAAGGATGCACAAAGCGGGAAATACCCATTAACTATCATTCTAGAATCGAAGTGATTATTCGGAGATATCTCCGTATAACGCTGGGCGTTATAGACAGATATTTCCCATGATTCTTAGCGTCATACGCACATTTTTTTGGCTAGTCATTTAACGCCAGGCGTTATACGGAGATTTCTCTCAATAACTCCAGGCGTTATACGGAGATTTCTTTTTAAAAAAACAAACAAAATTTCCGTTCTAATTTAGTATATATGTACCTATCATAGCTTAAAATTTATTTCAAAAAAGATTTATGATTCTAAAATTAATTTGGTAAAAGCAAAGAGAACGGTGCTCTCGATAAATCGTATTTTTGGTTGCTATATTTGTTGTTTTTTCTATTTTATTTTAAAAAAATAGACAACTAAACCTAACCCAGACCCTAAAACTGAAACTGCAAACCTTAAGAAAAAAGACTCAAATGAAACTCGAACCTCCACTTGACACTTAAGAGTTTAAGAATCTAATGCCTTAACCGCGAGACCACAGAAGCTCATGAATTGTATGAATTTAAAAAAAATCGTATATCCAATCGGCAAGTAGTCACATGACCAGCCAAAAAAATTTGCGTATGACGCTAAGAATCATGGGAAATATCTGTCTATAAAGCCCAGCGGTATACGGAGATATCTCCGAATAATCACTTCGAACATTAAAAGTCATTTCAAATCAATAGTTTTGAAATTAAACAAAACAATTTTCTTTCAAAAATTGCTTCTAAAATTACGGGAGCCGAACTACATTGCATTTTTGTAAAATTCCTTCTCCAACATTGTCCTAAATATTATTAGCTATTGTTTGTTTCAAGCCGATAGATGTTTTGGTTGGCGAGAAATTGACAAAATACTGATATGATATTTTTTGGTGGTTTTTTGGTTTTTCCAGGAAATCCAGTAAATCTTTTCGGTATTTTTTTGGCCGTTGCACATCCTTGAGACCTCATTAGCATATTTGCAAAGACCCAAACCCTCAATGTGGTATTGTTCAAGAGTTGCATGTGCAAGCGTTACAGAATTTTCCAAATTATAAATGAAATTTCCCCAACTTTAAAAGACGACTAATGCCATTCCACACATTTATAAGAAGACTTATGCCTTTCCACAAATTTATAAGACGACGTATGTCATTCCACAACTTCATAACACGACTTATGCCATTCCATAACATCATAACACGACTTATGCCATTCCATAACATCATAACACGACTTATGCCATTCCACAACTTTATAAGACCATTTATGCCATTCCACAACTTCATAAGACGATTAATGGCATTAGACAAATTTATAAGACGACTTATGCCATTCCCATCTTTCTTACTTTATTTTCTCTAACATCCTGTTGTTAGCTAAGATCTTCTGCACAAACATGTATTATGGTTGTTTTAAGACATGCACTAAAACACTTCGCTAAAGATCTTTTTTTTTCGTTCTCTGCCGTTACACTTTTGTACTTTGAAAACCTCACTTAAAATACATCTTTTAAAATTGTTTTTCCCCGCATTAATAATAAAAAAATTATTTGACTGATAAGCGTCCTTGATGTTGAACAACCAAGTCATTGTACGCTTTGGTAAATACAATTATGAAGTTTTATAAGTATGTTAAAAAGTCAACTACCTGCTGGTAAAATGTCGGTCTAAAACGAATTTTTAAAGTTAAAGATATACTTTTGATTGTCTAAAACACTATAAATAAAAATAAAAAAAACTTAAAAGAAGAGTGAACTGCAGTCGTGCGACATGATTTTTTGTCTCACGAACAGAGAGTAAGGGGTTCGAATCTCCATGATTAAGTTAATTCTTCATATCAACGGCACAAATTAAACAACTTAAAACGTAAGTAACTCAAAGTAGCTTCATAATTGTAATAAATGACTTAATCTCAACTTTAATGTGAACATAATTATAATATTATAATACATGAGAAGAGAAATGTGTTTCATGCAATCAGTCATTATATGAGTTGAGTGTTAATGTTGTTTCTCAGTCTGTAAGATATGTATGCTTGTTTGTGTTGTCTGTAACTTTCTTAACATTGTCCTATTGTTAGTGTTGTCGGTCTATAAGTTGGGGTCTGATTGTTAAGGTTGTCTTTCTGTCAAAGATGCCTGATTGCTTGTGTTTCCTAAATGTTACAGACGTCTAAGCTTTAGTATTGTCTGTATGTAAAAATTTGTATTTTAGTTAATGTTGTCTGTCTGTATAACTGTAAGAGTTGTTTGATTGTAAGTGTTGTCTCTCAGTTTGTTAACGTTCTCTGATTGTTGATGCTGTTTAATACTTTGATATTATTGTTTTATTGTTATTGTGGTTTTGTCAGTAAATTCTATAATACATTAGAAAAATCATGTTCAGCATATTTAAATGAACATGATACCATTTCCCTAAGTTTGAACATTAAAATGAAAAATAATAAATAATAAATTAGAACACTTTCTAATGTCATAACTGATGTGCAATCAAATGTATTTTCCATGAACGCCGCACTAGAAAGCACCGCTATCGACTTACTTAAAATAAGATTGTAATTAGGACATCTTAAATTATTAAGTGGCAAAATTAAAAAGATGATTATAATATTATTTTATTTGACTTCGGTTAAATTTCAGTCTAAACATCTTTACGACTTCTTATGGTTTTTTTTAAAATTTGTATTGCTTACACTTTGTACTGCATGTAATTAAATATTATGTATAGAAACATTTAATTCAAAAGCAAAATAAAATGTTCAGAATGCTAGTTATTGCAAAGTTAGAGCACAATACATTTTATACATTTACCTTCATTCATTGTTATGTCTAATTAATGACAAGTTAACACTCCTTTGGCTTTAGTTACGAATATATTTATCCAAGTGGCACGCCACTTGACTTCGATCTCTTTAATAAGGGATACCATTCCAATGAATTGCAAGGATTCTCCTACCACACGTGTAGACTGAGTTCGATTTAAACAATACCTTGTCACTAGTTCATCTTGTTCGTTCTATAAATATATACATAACTAGGTTGTGCTGGGGCGCTTTGGCGCCCACTTTTTAGGGCACCTACGGCACCCACATTTTTCAAAGCCTAACTAACTTGGCCTTGTATGATAAATACGTAATATTAAACTTCATGAAATGTATACAAAGTATTTTATAATAGGGGTTGTAGGATGACTACGGCACCCATATTTTTTTTTATCTGCACGTCCCGTCTGTCCTGTCCGTGAAGCTACTAATTTTATAAACCAGTGTACCAAATTACTGCACCAAAAAATAACTCTGAATGAGTCAGTCAGCAATCTTTACAACACAAATGCTGACGTCAAAGGTTCGTGCGTTGTTTTGTTAATGTTATTCTGGAAACAAAAATGATTATGATTTTTAAGTTTATATTTTCAATTTGAAAAAAAAAGCAAAGTAATGTCCCTTAGCGTTACGTCAGTGATAATTGAGGGTGTTTATATAATAGATTAGGTTGTGCTGCGTCGCCGTGGTGCCTGCGAGGCCCGCTTTTTTAGGGTGCCTACGGCACTCACCTTTTTCAAAAGCCCAACTAACTTGTCCTTGTATGATAAATACGTAATATTAAACTTCCTTAAATGTACACAAAGTATTTTATAATAGGTTTTTTTTTGTCAAAAGCCCAAGTAACATATCCTTGTATGATTAATACGAAATTAATAAGGTATTTATATATATATATATATATATATATATATATATATATATATATATATATATATATATTTTACAGTGCTAAACACCACACGATTTTAAAACTAATTTTAGAAACATGCACCAAATTACTGCACCAAAAAATAACCGTTTCAGTCAGTCAGCACTGTTTAAAACACAAATGCTGAGGTCAAAGGTTCATGCGTTGTTTTGGTGAATGTTAATCTGTAAATTAAAATGATTCCAATTTTTAAGTCTTTATTTTCAATTTAGACTGATTTCCCTTAGCGTTAGGCCACAGTCATACATTATTGAGAGTAAATATATTTATGATGATGTAACATTACTAACGTGATGGATGGGCGCTAGGTGGTCACAGGGGCGTAGTTCCAATACGGCAATGTAACAGTACTGACGTGATGGATGGGTGTCCAATGGTCACAGGGGCGTATTTCCAATACGGCAATGTAACATTACTGACGTTATGGATGGGTGTCCAATGGTCACAGAGGCGTAGTTCCAATACTGCAATGTAACATTACTGATGTGATGGATGGGCGCTAGGTGGTCACAGGGGCGTAGTTCCAATACGGAAATGTAACATTACTGACGGGATGGATGGGTTCCAATGGTCACAGGGGCGTAGTTCCAATACGGCAATGTAACATTAATGACGTGATGGATGGGTGTCCAGTGGTCACAGGGGCGTAGTTCCAATACGGCAATGTAACATTAATGACGTGATGGATGGGTGTCCAGTGGTCACAGGGGCGTAGTTCCAATACGGCAATGTAACATTAATGACGTGATGGATGGGTGTCCAGAGGTCACAGGGGCGTAATTCCAATACGGCAATGTAACATTACTGACGTGATGGATGGGTGTCCAGAGGTCACAGGGGCGTAATTCCAATACGGCAATGAAGCAGTACTGACGTGATTGATGGGCACACAATGGTTAACAAAAACCTAGGGAAGCCAAATACCATGTAGATCTCGAATTGCCACTATTTTGTCTCGTGAAGCTGTGGTGTTATCCTTCCCCACAAAACGTAAGATCGCTGTAGGTGACCAATAATGTAAGATCGCTGTTGGTGACCAAAAATCTAAGATCGCTGTTGGCGACCGACCAAGAACGTAAGATCGCTGTTGGTGACCAAACCTCTAGTTCCGGGATTGTCCAAAGGAGAATTTGTTTTTTCATGTACCAGCTTTTATAACTTATTGTCAATGAACGTTGATTGGCCATTATCTATTTTCATTTGGTTTCAATCAACAGTGCTAGTCCACTTCTGCCCCCGAGGTAAAACATCGAGAAGTTTCTCTCACATACTCCGACCTAAATGAGATAAGGGAAGGGTGGTGTTTTATCATGTTATATTATCACCCTTGTTTTCATTTTAGGGGTCACAGAGCAGGAAATTTAACACGAGACTTAAGGGTCCCTTAATTTTCGTCACTGGTATATGGGTTATCCCTCTCTGTTATCACAGGTGATATGGGTTATCTCTGTCTGTTATCACAGGTGATCAGGTGATATGGATTATCTCTGTTTGTTATAATTTCCCGCTTCCATGTCTGAAACTAATGGATATGTTAGTGTTGTCCGTCCTAAATATCTAATTATAAGAGTTGTATGTACTTAAAAGCTATCGGTCTTGAAGTTTTGTCTGTCCGTTACATTTGTTAATGTTAATGTGGTCTGTCAGTTTGCAATATTTGTTGGGGTTTTCTGTGTTTAAGTTGGTTTGTTGTATGTCTATACGTTTTTTTCTTATTGTTAAGGTTGTTTTATGTCAGAGATTTCTTATTTTTTGTATTCTCTAAATAGGAGAGATGCTTGAATTGTCTGCAGGTAAAAGTTGTCTGTTTGTTAGTATTGTCTGTTTGTCTGTCTGTCTGTAAGAGTTGTTTGATTGTAGGTGTTGTCTCTCAGTTTGTTAGAGAATCCTGATTCTTAGTGTTGTATTTTAGTTTGATAGTGTTGTTTGATTGTTTGTTGTTTATCCAGTAAATTCAATAAGACATTTGAAAAAATTATGTATATCATATTTAAATGGAAAAGAAATCATTGACACAAGTTTGAACTCACATAAAACACATAAGGGACAATTTACAAATTAAAATATGATCTTTTGTAATATCTGACTTACAATGAATCTGTATTTTTCATGCACGCTGCACTAAAAATCACCGCTATAAACTTACTTAATATGAGATTGTAATTTAGACAACTTAAGCGGGAGTATTAATGATAAGAACATAACATTTGTTTCTTTAAATTTGTTTTCATTGCAATCTATAAGTCCATTCGACATAATATTACTTAGTTGTATTGCATACACTTTGTATTGCAGGTACATAACTATCATGTATAGAATTTTTTTATTTGAAGTAAAAATACATTTTTAGAAAACGTGTTTCCTAAAATTAAGACAATTATAAATATAATTCATTTATGTATTCCTTTGCCTAATTGATGAAAAGCAAATAGTGTACAAGAGTAAGTTCGGTATGTTTATCTAAGTGGCAAGCCACTTGTCTTCGATCCCTTAAATAAGGGATAACAATTTAAATGAATTTCCAGCTTTCTTCTACCACCAGTATAGACGGAGCCCGATCTAAACAATTTCTTGTGGCGAGTTCATTTTCTTCCTTCATAGCTAAGTATAGTGATGGGCGCTGCATCAATCCATGGGGTGCGATTACGCAGTTTACAAACAGGGGGGTTGGGTGCGACAAATAACTTTACAGAGATGGTGATAGCATCAAATAAAGAGGAAAGTATTTATAAAATTAGATTTATGAATTTGCGAAGCTATAAAGCCTTCCAAGATACATGAATATTTGACTATAATTTATGGTGATAAAAAAAGAAAAAGGATTTATCCCCTTTTCGAACTCTAGAAGAAAAACAATTGACTTTGACAACATTCCTTTCAAACGCAGCACACAAGATGGCTATTGCTTGCTGGCTTCATACGATATTTCGTTAATGATTGTTAAATCGGAACAAACCTCACACTATTGGTGGAAAACTAATTATACTGGCAGTAAGTGAAGTAATACTCGCTGAGCTACACAAGCCAGCATCTGATAATATCAAGAAAATTTGTTTGAGAAAAATAGCACTTCAAAGAAAAATTAATGACATTGAGAAAGATGTAGGTTCATTGTGTAGCTTTTTAATAACATCTCATTTTCTATTTAGTTAGATGGGTAATCTGTGCCAAGAAATTGGACAACACTTTTAGCATTTCCAAAGAATATTTATTTGTCAACTTTATACAAACTGAATATTGAAAGAGAATCAATATTTCATTTATTGGATGAGTTTGTTTTTGTTTTAATAAAGAAAAGCATCTAAGTAATATCGTATTATTAGTTACGGATAATGCTCCAGCGATGGTAGGGCGCTACAAGGATTTTCTTGAATATTAAACAAATAAGGTGCCGATTACATTCACAGTACACTGTATTATCCATCGTCAACATCTAGTTGCTACACATTTAAGTGCATACCTTAGAAACAATACAGCAGCATAAATATAATGGTGCCCTAGTTAGAAGTAGATTACCCACGAACTACACAGATGCGCAAACAAAACATTTCATAACAATAGAACAAAACCTACAAAAAAATCAGACAGATAAGCTAAATAATAGACACAGATGGAACAACACAAACTGACAACAAAGAGATTGTAGGCACATTTGAAAAATACTATACACACCTTTTTGCAAATGAACAAACTGATACAGGATCAGTACACAAGTATTACTAAAGCACTACAAGAAAATCAAACCATAGAAAAGAACAAATATTTTAAATTACAAGACATGAAAGTGACACTACACAACATGAATTCAAACAAAACACCTGGACCAGATGGACTAACAACAGAGTTTTACAACTTCTTTTTTACAACACTATAAAATTACAGGCCCATATCATTACTCAACACAGATTATACAAGTACAGGCCCATATCATTACTCAGCACATATTATACAAGTACAGGCCCATATCA
>CALYLW010000336.1:0-83046 GCA_944989445.1 Ampullaceana balthica | reverse complement strand
ATGACACAACGAGGTGGCTCGAGTGTTCAGCGTAGAGAGACAGAGGGTTCATGTATGCACAAAGTGCGTGGGACATTGTTGTATGGAGTACTTCGTGTACCTTAATCGGATGCTGTACATATATTGATGAATAATAAAGGCTTGAAGTATACGTGAACAAGAGTCGAGACTTGTCTTCTTTTATTCAGAACCCAGAACGCAACAAAGAGATGGAAGTCAAGTGGCGTGCCACTTGCATAAATATATTAGTAACAAAGGTCTATTTGCTAGTTTGTTTTCATTAATTGGACAAACACTAAATGAAGGTAAATGTAAAAAATGTATAGTTTTCTTACTTTGAAATAACTAGCATTCTGAATATGCGTTTTGCTTTTGAATTAAATGTTTCTATACATTAATATTTAGTTACATGCAGTACAAAGTGTAAGCAATACAAATACAAAAAACATAAGATGTCGCAAAGATGTGTAGATTTAAATTTAACCGAAGTCAAAGAAAAAAATCTTATCATCTTTTTAATTTTGCCACTTAAGATGACTTAATTTAAATCTCATGTTAAGTAAGTCTATAGCGGTGCTTTCTAGTGCGGCGGTCATGGAAAATACATTTGAATGCACATCAGTTATAACATTAGAAAGTCTTTTAATTTATTATTTATTATTTTTCATTTTAATACTCAACTAAATGAAATGGTTTCATGTTCATTTAAATATGCTGAACATGTTTTTCTAATGTATTATAGAATCTACTGACAAACCAACAATAACAATCAAACAATAATATCAAAATATTAGTCAGCACCAACAATCAGACATCTTTAGCGAACTGAGAGTAAACACTTACAATCAAACAACTCTTACAGTTAGACAGACAACACTAGGTAACAGACAAATTTTACATACAGACAATACTAAAACTCAGACATCTGTAGCCTTTAGGAAACACAAACAATCAGAAATATTTGACAGAAAGACAACCTTCACAATCAGACCCCAACTTATAGACGACAACACTGACAATAGGACAATGTTAAGAACGTTACAGACAACTCAAACAAGCATACATATATTACAAACTGAGAAACAGCATTAACAATCAGTCAACTCGTATAATGACTGATTTCATAAAACAAATTTCTCTTCTCATGTATTATAATATTCTAATTATTTTCACGTTAAAGTTGAGATTAAGTCATTTATTACAATCATAAAGCTGTGAGTTACTTACGTTTTTGAGGCCCCTATCCTATTAACTTGTGCACGATTCCGGATCTGTATATGTCGTCAACGCGTCAACGGTTCCGGGTCTGTCGTCAACTGCTTCAAAACGCTCGTAAACAATTGTCTGACTTGCTAGAGTGATGAAATTTTCACTGTAGGTTTGGCTTGTGTGGAGAATTAAGCTATTAAATTTTCAGATCGATCGAATGTTTAGTACTTAAGTTAATGCATTTTTAGTTTATCTTTATATGTAGCGGCCATCTTTTGTTGACATTTTACGCTTTGCGCTGAGTTAAGTTCAGCCATCCGTGACCATACATTTTCCCTGCCTCCCTCCGTTTTACAACAAAGGGGATTTAAGGCAATTTTGTTCTGTAAATGTTTGTTGCGTTCAAGCTTGATCAATACTTTTTAGTTATGTCTCATATATAAGGAATTTATATTCAAAAACGTTGTTTTTACGGGGTTGTTTAATTAAATCATTTATATTAACTTCACCGCCGTCTCTTGGGTTCGCAAGCGGTCGGTCGAGCGGAAAAACAAAAGTAAAAAATGACAATGGGGATTTTCTTTCAGGTCATTTTTAATCTTTATTATCGATTTCTTCCCAAATCTAATAAAGATAAGGTGAGATTAAATATCTACTGAAATTTTCAACAGATGTAAAGAATATTAATTTCAGTTAAATATGACGGGAATAAAAAAAAAGGAACATTTCCAAATAATATTAATTTGAAACTTTGGCCGTTTCCTGATTTTCATCAGACAAGAAGAGAAATAAATAAATAAGGAAAGGAAAGGTGTTAAGAATGTGTAAGTTTATATTTATAGAAAATTTCAAATTATGATCACAAATTTCGTTCTAGATGAACTTGGCTAACAGGACATTTAACAGGACTTCAAGTCAAGAAAAGTGTGATCAAATCAACAGTACCACCCCATGACGATGTCTAACCAGAAATAAAATTGCAAACAATTTACCATAAACATAAATTTTCAAGTTACAGATCATCGCCGGCTTGATTTTTGAAGTCGAGAAAGAAGAAGGAAAAAGGCAGAGATAATGCAATTTATCGTTTAAAATTATAAATACCTCAAAATATGTTTCGGAATCCTTATGAAATTGAAAAACTGTTTAAATACAATTTTAATATTAAAGATTTTAATTTTTCATGAATTAAATTAAGTTTTACAAATCTTTTGTTAACGCGTAAAAGTAGAAAATAAAAGAAACATTTTTTAAAAAAAAGATGTGGCCCAGCTGCAGTGAGGAGTGTAGAATCTCGCATGAAAAAGCAGAAAATAATTTTTTAGTCACAAACTAAGTAGTCAACAGGGGGACTTAGAACTTTTGTGTTAGTTGATCAAATTTTATATCTAACATTAAATCACACAATCGATCAGAATAAATATCAATAAAACTTAGAAGAAAACGTACAATGACTTGGTTGTTCAACATCAAGGACGTTTATCAGTCAAATAGTTTATTTTTATTACTATTAACGCGAAAACAAAATAGTTTTAAAAGATGTATAAAAGTGTAACGATAGAGAACGAAAGATAACGAACTTTTGTGAAGTGTTTTAGTGCATGTTTTAGAAACAACCATAATACAGGTGTGGGCAAAAGACCGTAGCTAACAACAAGATGTGTTGAAAGATGGGAATGTCATAAGTTGTTTATAAAGTTGTAGAATGTCATAAGTCGTCTTATGAAGTTGTAGAATGACATAAGTCGTCTTATGAAGTTGTAGAATGGCATAAGTCGTCTTATAAAGTCGTGGAATGGCATGAGTCGTCTTATAAAGTTGTGGAATGGCATAAGTTGTCTTATAAAGTTGTGGAATGGCATGAGTCGTCTTATAAAGTTGTGGAATGGCATAAGTTGTCTTATAAAGTTGTGGAATGGCATAAGTCGTCTTATAAAGTCGTGGAATGGCATGAGTCGTCTTATAAAGTTGTGGAATGGCATGAGTCGTCTTATAAAGTTGTGGAATGGCATGAGTCGTCTTATAAAGTTGTTGCTGAGAACAGGGTTAGTTTGGAATAAAAGTGGGCTTATACAGGTAGGAATTGCAGAAAAGTACTGATTTAAGTTTATACACGTAGTTGACAAAATGTACACAACATTTTTAAGAGCATGTCTTAGGGACATAAAGAATACATGTATGTAGAGAATCGTAACTAACAAGGCGGCAAATAAACAGATATAAATTCTCTTAAATAGGACTTAAATACTGGAATGATTCATAAATGGAGGAGTTTCATCTGAAATAATGACGTCATTTACTGTTATTAGAATGGCGAAAGATAGATTGTATAAAAAAAATAGCAAATTTTTGTCTCTTTTTAAATCCTTTATATTAACTCGTGGTGTCTGCGGCCGACCGACCGACCGACCGACCGACCGACCTTGTCGCCAAAACATTTGATCGATTTTTAACCCACTTGCTCCGAAGATAGCGAGCTGAAATTTTGCAGGCAGTTTCGTACCAATGATAAAAACAATGTATCAAAATTTCAGATCGATCGCATGTACCGTAATTAAATTATTGATTTTTTAGATTATTTTATTTATTCCTATGTATCATGCTATTTTTTGAGATAGAGCGTCGCGGTGCGTATTATATTGAACAACCTTTCTGTCGCGCAATAAGGTGCGTATTTTATTGACAGCTCTTTTTATAAACATATTCCTGATCGGTGCGCATTTAAACATGTTTTACGACACAACTGCAATTTTGTATTTCTGGATGGTCTGGCGCTGCGTATTATAATGAACATTCTTTTAATTACTTCTCGTACATAAAGGATTTATAGTCAAAAACTTGGTTTTTTACGGGTTTTTCTTATTAAATCCTTTATATTAACTCGTGGTGTCTGCGGCCGACCGACCGACCGACCTTGTCGCCAAAACTTTTGATCAATTTTTAACCCACTTGCTTGCAAGATAGCGAGCTGAAATTTTGCAGGCAGTTTTGTACTGATGATAAAAACAATGTATCAAAATTTCAGATCGATCGCATTGTACCGTAATTAAATTATTGATTTTTTAGATTATTTTATTTATTCCTATGTATCATGCTATTTTTTGAGATAGAGCGTCGCGGTGCGTATTATATTGAACAACCTTTCTGTCGCGCAATAAGGTGCGTATTTTATTGACAGCTCTTTTTATAAACATATTCCTGATCGGTGCGCATTATATTAAACATGTTTTACGACACAACTGCAATTTTGTATTTCTGGATGGTCTGGCGCTGCGTATTATAATGAACATTCTTTTAATTACTTCTCGTACATAAAGGATTTATAGTCAAAAACTTGGTTTTTTTACGGGTTTTTCTTATTAAATCCTTTATATTAACTCGTGGTGTCTGCTTGCTTGCACCCTTGCTTGTCGCCAAAACTTTGGATCAATTTTAACCCACTTGCTCGTAAGCTAGCCAGCTGAAATTTTGCAGGCAGTTTCGTACCGATGATAAAAACAATGTATTAAAATTTCAGATCGATCACATGTACGGTAATTGAATTATTGATTTTTTATATTATTTAATTTATTCCTATGTATCATGTAATTTTTTGAGATTGTGTGTAAGTGTGCGCATTATATTGAACAACCTTTCTGTCGCGCAATAAGGTGCGTATTTTATTGACAACACTTTTTATAAACATATTCCTAATTGGTGCGCATTATATTAAACATGTTTTACGACACAACTACAATGTTGTATTTTTGGATGGTCTTGCGCTGCGTATTATAATGAACATTCTTTTAGTTACTTCTCGTACAGAAAGGATTTATAGTCAAAAACTTGCTTTTTTGCGTTTTTTTAAAATTAACTATATAATATAAAAAAGCCCAAGTCACTGGCTCCGTAACGCCGAAGGACATAGTACAACAGTCCATAGCAGTTAAAAAAGAAATATATCATTTGGTTTCGAGATTTACCGGGCGTGTGGTGTTTTTCACGTAAAGTATTATATGACGTCAATTACCTAAATAATTATAAAATACATTGTGTACATTCCAGGAAGTTTAATATTTCGTATTTATCAAAAATGATAAGTTACTTGGGCTTTTGAAACCCCTTAGTAAATTTATACCTTAATTTAAAGTATAGTTATGGATTGTTTATGTTATTTAAATGGCAACTTACATATTATTGCTTTCGGTCTTGTTGCTCTGTTTTTTTAAAACTATATTTTTACTATTAGTCTTTCCCAAAAATAAATATACTTTGTATAAAATTATAAGAATCAAGGGAAATAATCCATCTTTTTATATATTATATTATTTGTGTAAAGGTAAAAAAAAATCGTTTTTTTCAATCTTTTTAAACAAATAATGCATTTTAATTTAAATGAAAGCTTAAAATTCAAAATTTTGCCTTAAGTGCAATATTTTTATTCTGTTTCTAGCTACTTGATAAACTTGACAAAAAATTATGGCTTTCCAACATTAATGCGTGCTAGTGTTTGGTGAAACTTATACTGTACCTGACCATATTTATCATTCTTTATATCCATAATTTAGGCATAACATTATACTTTGTCCTATTATTGGGAATTCAATACATTCATTGTTTATACATTTGTATATAATTTTATACAATAGAAAATTCATTGTGACAGTTAGTTTTGGTTAGTGAGTGAAACACTACAAACTAATCAGTCGAACACAATATTTCTTTAACTATTAAATATTAGGTAACTATGTTGTAGATTTATGAAAATTAATTTCAAAATATTATTCTTATAAATTGTGCTTTTATAAGTATATTTCAAATAAATACTTATGTATATATTCATAGCGCATTTTAAAACCAATTACATAACCTTTCAAACACGTCTTAGACCCAAAAAACAAGTGCAGATACACGTGCATGTACGTTGCTGAATCACTTGGCCCAGGTTAAAAAAAGGCCCCAGAGTCTGACAACAGACCAACCATAAACAACAAACAAAAAAGGAGGAGAGAGAAAGTTGACAACGCACAGGCCCCCACTTAAAACATTTCTTGACTCCTGTTAAAATCGATCCGGTTTGGAGGTAAAGACGGTCAGTGTCATTATGGATAAAGTTTGATCCTTGAA
The DNA here is from genome assembly GCA_944989445.1 of Ampullaceana balthica. Taxonomy (NCBI): domain Eukaryota; kingdom Metazoa; phylum Mollusca; class Gastropoda; family Lymnaeidae; genus Ampullaceana; species Ampullaceana balthica. The sequence continues at coordinate 76,731 of CALYLW010000336.1, read as the reverse complement.
TGTGGAAGACTAGTAATTCTAATTTTAATTACTGGTTACGACCAGGTGCCGATTGACAGGGTCGTTCTATTGGCGAGACAACGTCTGCTGAGCCCAAAATATCAATCCCCGATGACCCAGATCTGGTCAACAAATAATAAAAACTCGAATGAGTATTTAAAAGCAATTTCCAACAAAGAATTTCCGAATATTTTATTCAATGGAAATCGTTCTAGATTACATTAATAGTCATTTCAAATCAATAACTCTGAAACTAAAAAAACAAACAATTGCTATACACAAATTGCTGCTAAAATTACGGGAGTCGAACTTAAAAAGATGTTAATTCTTTCTCCAACATTGTTTTAAATATTATTAGCTATCATTTGGTGTTTGTTTCAACCCGATAGATGTTATAGTTGCCGAGAAATTGACAAAATACTGATAATTTTTTCGTGTTTTTGGATTTCCCAAGGAAATCAAGTAAACCTATTCAGTATTTTTATTGGCCCGTCACATCCTTGGGACCTCTTTAACATATTTGCAAAAGACCTGAACCCTCCATCTGGTATGGTTCAGGAGGAGTTGCATGATCAGGCTCGAACAGACAGGACAGACATTGCTAAATATATAAACGTAGTTTTTCCCATGGGAAATTGCGTTAAAAAAAACAATTTTAAATTCCAAATAATTATTAGGGCAATTAAGTTTTTTTAAAATAATATTAGTGCTATTAAAGTATTATTTGATTACCTACATTATTTAACTCTTAAAATTCAACTAATAGCAAAATATTCATTTTCAGGGTGATAATTAAAAAAAATAACAAATACAATTTTCATTCTTCCCGTCTGGAGTGTCGGATGTGGAATGTCGGACGTGGAATGTCGGACGTGGAATGTCGGACGTGGATTGTCGGACGTGGAATGTCAGACGTGGAATGTCGGACGCGTAATGTCGGATGTGGAATGTCGGGCGTGGAATGTCGGACGTGGAATGTAGGACGTGGAATGTCGGACGTGGATTGTCGGACGTGTACTGTCGGACGTGGAATGTCGGACGTGGAATGTCGGACGCGTAATGTCGGATGTGGAATGTCGGACGTGGAATGTCGGACGTGGAATGTTGGACGTGGATTGTCGGACGTGTAATGTCGGATGTGGAATGTCGGACGTGTAATGTCGGACGTGGAATGTCGGACGTGGAATGTCGGAAGTGGAATGTCTGATGTGGAATGTCGGACATATAATGTCGGACGTGTAATGTCGGATGTGGAAGGAATGTCGGACGTGGAATGTCGGACGTGGAATGTCGGACGTGGAATGTCGGGTTACTGTAGCGTTATGCATAGATATTGGGAAAATGTAAATGATGTTAATTTTATTTTAAGAGGGTTCATACTCAATGCTTTGTTACTTGTATCTAATAATGACTTAGAATGCTGGTACTTGTGTCCATAAAAATAATTTATTGTAGATCTGCTCATTCCGATAGTAGTGACTGACGTTTATTAACATAATTATTACGACACGAAATCGTTGATTGCTATTGCTTCAATCAATCCTTTTTACAGCTTGTTCCAGTCAACAATTGTCATGGCAGGAACGAATAGCTCCGGTATGTAGTTATTGTATTAATTTGCATATATTGTTTGTCATGACTTCGTGTCTTTGGCCTATTTTATACTGGTTATTTTATTTTAAGCATTTAATAGCACCATAATTTGACCTTGACGCATTTCTTGCAACTATATATTAAATACATTTTAAAGAACTAACTCAACCTAAAATAACACAAGATTAAATCTTATTTACTTCATGTATAATGAGTCGTTATAGAATGTCTATAGTCTCCTCTCTCCTGGTTATAAACATTATTTTAAAAAAATAAAATCTGCCATCTTCGTTAATTACACAGTTATTTAAAAATGTCTACTGGGTCACATTAAACTTTTATGTAAATATTAGTTAAAAAGCGCCAATAGTCTTTTTTGTTACTAATGTATAATAAATGTATTTCTATTAATGATAAATTAATTATGAGACTTTTAGAAATGTTTGAGTTGGTGCAGTTTATAAAGTGTCGCGTTTGGCTGTCTGACAATGGAAAATTGTACTACTAGAGTGTAGGACAGTCAAGTGTGTACTAGAGTGTAGGACAGTCAAGTGTGTACTAGAGTGTAGGACAGTCAAGTGTGTACTAGAGTGTAGGACAGTCAAGTGTGTACTAGAGTGTAGGACAGTCAAGTGTGTACTAGAGTGTAGGACAGTCAAGTGTGTACTAGAGTGTAGGACAGTCAAGTGTGTACTAGAGTGTAGGACAGTCAAGTGTGTACTAGAGTGTAGGACAGTCAAGTGTGTACTAGAGTGTAGGACAGTCAAGTGTGTACTAGAGTGTAGGACAGTCAAGTGTGTACTAGAGTGTAGGACAGTCAAGTGTGTACTAGAGTGTAGGACAGTCAAGTGTGTACTAGAGTGTAGGACAGTCAAGTGTGTACTAGAGTGTAGGACAGTCAAGTGTGTACTAGAGTGTAGGACAGTCAAGTGTGTCAGTGACAATTTAGGCAAAAAACTAGCCAACATGTAAAAAAAAACTAGATCCGAAAGAAAAAACATAGACACGCTAAAAATAAACAAATATGACGTCACAAACCTTCTCCCCCCCAAAAAAAAACACAAAAAAAAACAAAAAAAAACAAAGCCGTATTTCCTACTTAAAAATTGGCATGTTTCAAAATAATTATTTTTTATTTAAGTATGTATTTAGTGTAAGACTGCATTCTGATACTAATATCGTAACTCGTACGGAGATATTTAAAACGTCATTAAATAAATTTATTGTAAGCAACCAGATATTTAAGTGAAGCTTTCATTTAAAGTTGAGCATTTTTATGTGACGTCACAGTTCTTAAACACCTCCCTCCCTCTTGTCACACATCTCACTATCTCATTAAAGTGTGACCCCTTTCCCCTCTGCCCCCATGCCCAACCCTTTTAGATGCTTGTCGTCATTTATGGATGACCGATAGTGTATTAATTTGTATGTTGTACGTAACTATTTGTAAAATATACTTACATATATGCATTTATTCATAACTTATTTCATCTTCCTTATAAATCTTATTGGCAATCTTATCAGAATTCTTGGCATTATTCTTATTTTATCTATTACAGACGCTCCTTTTATACAGAATATTATTGAGTCCTACTTTTATTCCTGTTTTTGTCTAGTCTTGAATTTTTATTTGAGTTGTACATGTTGATATAATTTTAAATGTTGATTGAGTTTTGGTTTTCCTTGTTTGACCCATTCCAATTCCAATTGTTGTTGCATACGGAATAGGAAAAGTGTTTTTATAACTAATATCTTGGTATTTATACTATGAATACATGTAAGCCTATTATCTCAACGCAGGCACAAGAAAATGGTAGAGCTGTTAAGTTTTTCATGAGGTCTAATAAAATTGAATATTTTGGCTCATTTAAGCTGTTTTATCTTGTACCAGATTTCTTTAGACTGATGGCACTGCAGCAGCGCCATCTTTCCAATTCAGTGGGATAGTATGATAGAGGTATTGATATTATTAGATATCATAATGTAACATGACAGAGCGGCAAAAAAAAACTGTTGTAACCTGATGATTAATTCTATTTTTTGAAAAATCGAATTTATTTAGGATATTAATTGCAAATATTTAGTAAATTGTGTACTTAAAATCGTTTATTTACTTTTTAAAAAAAAACCCCTAGATTATGGCTATTTTTTAAATAAAAAACCTAGAAACCTAGACAAGGTCGAAAAAACTAGATCTAGGTTGAAAAACCTAGCGCTGGCAGCACTGAGTGTTACATAGATTTATTAAGTTAGTATCGAAGTCAAGTGGCATGCCACTTGGATGATAAGATATCCAGTGACAATATAATGTACGTCTTAAAAGTTGAGAACAAAACATAAATATATTTCGTATTTAAAATAGATTTTCTAGTTAACATAATTTTTAATATATGTGATTCGAAAAAATTGTTTTCCCTTGAATATAATATAAGTAAAAATCAGATTAGTTTAAAAACAATACAACATTTAAGTAACCAAGCTAGTAACTCACTGCCCGGTTGTAAAATAAATTTTAAAAAAAAACACATATTATAATAAGGATATTAATATCCTCATGTTACATTTTCAAGCTATTTTTATTTCAAGTAAAACTTTATATTAAATACATCAACATTGGTGCTTTCTGGTGCAGCGCTGATGGGAAACACAATTTATGCACGTCAATGTAACATAGTCCTAAAGGATTTGTTTCCTCATTTAGCAACCAAATGTGTGCCTCTTTGTTTATTTATATGGTTAAAACTTTTTTGTATAAATTATATATAATCTGATTAAGGATTTACATTTCTATTTAGTTTTTTTCTTACTTTAATTCATAAACAGTTATATCATAAAAACATCACGTTTTCATCTCTCTTTTAAACTACTCAAATATGTAAGTCAACACTTTAATATTATTTTAAAAATGCATGATGTGTGAAAATATTTGATTTTCATGTCTATGGGTATCTATATATATAATTAACCAAAGCGAGTATGTGCAAATAAGCATGATTTATGACCCTCGATAGGGTCGACCAATCAAGAGAAGTTGGTGCACACAAAAAAAAAGGGGGGGGGGTGGGCATTTTTCGAGACGAACAAAGCTTCTTAAGTTCACTTGCGTTGTTTATTCATAGAATAACATTTGATTAGTAGTGTAATGCGTTTCACGTCCGCATGACACGCGGAAGGGCCTGGGATCAAGTCACAGCGAAAACATTATTTTAATTTTTCTTTTAAATGTGTGTTGTGCCCGTTCTTTTCCCAGTTCTTTGCGAACATAGCTGACCCTCGCTAGGGTCGGCCAATCACTGTTTATAGTTGGCAAGCTATGGGTAGTGGGGACGTAGAAAACCACATTGCAAATGTCTCGAGACCAACAATGCGTCGGTGGTACCCCCAAACCGACGTTCACTCACATTTTTTATATCTCTACGTGCTGTAGTTTGTGTCCGTTCTTTCCTCCTTTACTTTGCATTATCGAAGAGCAAGTCTGCGTCGTATGCTACGCCGTGGGGATTATCTAGAAGTAACTATTGTGGTAATCCAGACACACACACTCACAAGGGACGTAACACATTTCCACAAATTAAATAAATTTTCAATTACAATTTTAAAATAAATATAATTTGAACAAAATCCCTAACAATAAATAATCAAATCTTAATCCCTTTTAGCCTATATAATCATACCTAAGACTGCAACACCAATTACATGTCTCGGTCCACATAGTAATTAAATTTGATCTGCTTGTACGATGTACCTCCGTAGAGGAGCGGTATATCTGTCTAGTGGTGCGTGATGTTCTTGCTGTGACGTGTAGACGCGTAGGGGTGACCATTCGCTTGATAGCTGGAGGGGGCGGGGGGGAGGGGCAACTCCGGAGTGAATTCACGTGTGAGAAAATACAGTTCAACTTTAGCAGGCAGGGAAGCTGCAAATTGTGTACCGAAACACGTGGTCTTCCTAGGAGGTGGAGCGTTAAACTCTCCCGATGAGTGACACTAGTCAATTGGACGGCCTCCCTACGTCTCTGTATAATACAAAGTAGGTGAAAGAATCTCGTCCACTGAACCAGCTGAAATTTCGGACACGGAATGGATGACAACACTTTGTTTGGTCTCGAGTAGTCACAGGGACGTAGTTCCAATACAGCAATGTAACAGTACGGACAAGATGGATGTACGTCCAGTGGTCACGCAATGAACAGTGACCATAAACATGGATGGACTGCTGGTAGATGTTATAAAAAAACAAGTGAAGCCAAATACCAGGTAGAACTCGTGTTGCCACTATTTTGTCTCGTGCAGCTGCGGAGTTATCTTTCCCACAAAAAGATAAGATCGCTGTTAGTGATACAAAACGTAAGATCGCTGTTGGTGACCAAAACTCCAGTTCCGGACTTGTCCAAAAGAGAACATTTTTTTTCCATTTAACAGCGTTTTATAACTTATTGTCAACGAACGCTGATTGGCCATTATCTAATTTCATTTGGTTTCAGTCAACTGCTGCCCCCGAGGTATAATATCGAGAAGTTTCTCTCACATACTCAGACTTAAGGAAAATAGGGGAAGGCTGTGGTTTTTAACTTGTTTTATTATCCCCTTTGTTTTCGTTTTAGGGCTCACAGAGTAGGAAATTTAATTCGAGGCTTAAGGGTCCCGTAATTTTCGTCACAGATGATATGGGTTATCTCTTTCTGTTATCACAAGTGATGTGGGTTATCTCTGTCTGTTATCACAGGTGATATGTGTCATCTCAGTCTGTTATCACAGGTGATATTAGTTATCTCTGTTATCAATTCCAGGCTTTTATGCCAGAAACTAATAGATATGTTAGTGTTCTCTGTCCTAAATGTCTAATTGTATGAGTTGTCTGTATGTAAAAGTTATATGTCTTTAAGTTGTGTCTGTCTGTTACAATTGTTAATGTTAATGTGGTCCGTCAGTTTGCAAGATATGTTGTTGTTGTCTGTGTTTATGTTGGTTTGCGTTGTATGTCTATAAGTTTGTTCTTATTGTTAAGGTTGTTTTATGTCACAGATTTCTCATTTTTTGTGTTCCCTAAATAGTAGAGATGTTTGAATTGTCTGTGTGTTAAAGTTGTCTGTTTGTTAGTATTGTATGTCTGTCTTTAAGAGTTGTTTGATTGTAAGTGTTGTCTCTCAGTTTGTTAGGATTTCCTGATTCTTAGTGTTGTATTTTAGTTTGATAGTGTTCTTTGATTGTTATGTTGTTTAACCAGTAAATGTAATAAGACAAATAAAAAAATTACATCTAGCATAGTTCAATGGAAATGAAATCATTGACACAAGTTAGAACTCACACAAACACATAAGGGACAATTTACAAATTAAAATATGATCTATTGTAATATCTCACGTGCAATAAATCTGTATTTTCCATGCACGCCGCACTAAAAAGCACCACTATAAACTTACTTAATATGAGATTGTATTTAAGACAACTTATAAGCGGCGGTATTAATGAGAATAACATAATATTATTTTCTTTAACTTCGTTTTAATTGCAATCTATAAGTTCTTACGACATATATAATATATAGTATTACTTATTTGTGTAGCTTACACTTTGTATTGCAGGTACATAACTATCCTGTATAGATTTTTTTTATTTGAATGAAAAATATATTTTTACAAACATACTTTCCTTAAATTAAGACAACTATAAATATAATGCATTTACCATCATGTATTGCGTTGCCTAATTGATAAAAAGCAGGGTAATCTGTTACTACATTGAATTTTGTTTATCTAAGTGGCAAGCCACTTGTCTTCGATCCCTTTAATAAGGGATAACAATTCCAATGAATTGTCAGCTTTCTTCTACCACCAGTATAACGGAGCTTGATTTAAAAAAATTCTTGTGGCCAGTTTATTGTGTTCCTTAGTGTCTTAGCATAGCGGTGGGCGCAACAGCAATCCATGGGGTGTGGTGACGCAGTTTTGAAAAGACAGGGTGGTGCAGAGAATAACTTTAAAGAGGTGTTGATAGCTTCAAATAAAGAAGAAAGTATTTAGAAAATTAGATTTATGTATTCGCGAAGCTATAAAGCCTTCCAGGCTACAAGACGTTGACTAAAATTTATGGTGATAAAAAAGAAAAAGAATTTATCCTCTTTTCAAACTCTTAAATATTTTTTTTTAAAATTTAAACATCTGACTTTGACAAAAATCTTTTCAACCACAACACCCCAGATGGCGATAGAATGTTGGCTTCATACGAAATTTCGTTAACGATTGTTAAATCGGAAAAAAACCTCATACTGTTGATGGAAAACTAATAATACCGGCAGTAAGTGAAGTATTACGCACTGAGCTACACAAGCCATGATCTGATAATATCAAGAAAATGTGGTTGAGAAAAATAGCAATGTAAAGAAGAATTAATGAAATTGCTAAACATGTTGTTGGTTCATTTTGCAGCTGTTTACTAACATCTCTTCTGCTATTTAGTTAGATGGACGTTATACAAGCTGAATACTAAAAGAGAATCAATATTTCATTTTTTGGATGAGTTTTTTTGTTGTTCTTTTTGATTATGTTTTTTTTTAAAAATAAATAAAAGCATCTAAGTAATATCGTATCATTAGTCACGAATGATGCTCCGGCGATGGTGGGACGCTACAAGGGTTTTCTGGACTATTAAACAAAAAAGGTGCCGAATACATTCACAGTACTCTGTATCATCCATCGTCAAAATCTAGTTGATACACATTTAAGTGCATACCTACATAAGTCATTAAAATATTTAATTAAAATCTATCTACTTAATAAAAATCAAATCATTGACTGACATATTATTTACACAGTTTTGTATTGAAGAGGAAAAATAATTTAATCGTATCCAGCTTCATATAGAAGTTCGTCTGTTGTCAAGAGTGTCTGTTTAGAAATGTTTTATAAACTGTTTAACTCAGTTTTCGATTTCTTGAGGGTTATAAATGATTCTTAAAGATCCAATTAAATGCAATCGAAAACTTACCTGTCTTACCTGACAATATATCAGACTGTCAATGTAGATAGCAAATACTCCCCATATGTTGGATAATAAACTATTTTAATAGATAGCATTAAATACTAAATACTAAATAGAAAGTAGTCAAGTAAACCTTCTTAGTTCTTACACTTAAATGTGGAGATATCCGGATCGGCAAATATTAGGACCAAAATATCCGGATCCATCAAATAGTAAAAACTATATCCGGCCACCCCCCAGGATTTATATATATAATTCACCAAAGCGAGTATGTGCAAATAAGCATGACGAATGACCCTCGCTAGGGCCGACCAATCCAAGCGAAGTAGGTGCAAAAAAAGGGGGAGGGGGGCATGTTTCCAGACGAACTAAGTTCACTTGCGTCGTTCATTCATAGAATAACATGTGATTCGTAGTGTAGTGCTTATCACGCCCGCCTTACACACGGCAGGGCCTGGGTTCAAGCCCCAGCGAAAACATTATTTAAAATTTTAAAAATGTGTGTTGTGCCCGGTTCTTTTCCCACTTTTTTGCGGACATGGCTGACCCTCACTCGGGTCGGCCAATAATAGTTTATGGTTGTCAAGCTAGGGTGGTGGGGAGATAGAAAACCGCATTGCAAATGTCTCGAGACCAACACTGCGTCGTGTACCCCAACCGACGTTCATTCACATTGTTTTGATTTCTACGCGCAGTAGTCTGTGTCCATTATTTACCCCTTACCTTTGAACTATACAAGAGCAAGTCTGCGGGACGTATCTTGTAGTAACTATTGTGGCAATCCAGACACACAAACTCACAAGGGACGTAACAGATTTCCACAACTAAAACAAAAATGTTTGATTACAATTTTTAAATAAGTAGAATTTGAACAAAATCCCTAACAATAAATAATCAAATCTTAATTCTTTTTAGCCTATATAATCATACCTATGCCTGCAACAGCAATCACATGTCTCGGTCCCCATAGTAATTAAAATTGATGTACTTGTACGATGTACCTCCGAAGAGGAGCGGTATATCTGTCTAGTGGTGCGTGATGTTCTTGCTGTGACGTGTACACGTGAAGGGGTGATCTTTTCGATGGATAGCTGCAGGATCTCTTCGGCGTGAATCCACGTGTGAGAAAATACCGTTCAGCTTCAGCAGGCAGGGAAGCTGCAAACTGTGTGCAGAAACACGTGGTCTTACTGGGTGGTGGAGCGTTAAACTCTCCCTATGAGTGACGCAAGTCAAATGGACGGCCACGCTCCTTCTGTGTATAATACAAGGTAGGGGAGAGAATCTCGTCCATTGAACCAGCTAAACGTTTCGACACCGACTGGATGACGACACTTGTTTCGGTCTCCAGTGGTCACAGGGGAGTAGTTCCAGTACAGCAATGTAACAGTACGGACGTGATGGATGGGCGTCCAGTGGTCACGCAGTTAACAGTGACTGTAAACAGGGTTGGACTGCTGGTAGATGTTATATAAAAAAAAACAAGCGAAGCAAAATACAATGCAGAACTGTATAACTCGAATTACCCCTTTTTTTGGGACCCCAATCCTATTAACTCGTGCACGCTTCCGGATTTGTATATGTCGTCAGGATCTGTATATGTCGTCAGGATCTGTATATGTCGTCAGGATCTGTATATGTCGTCAGGATCTGTATATGTCGTCAGGATCTGTATATGTCGTCAGGATCTGTATATGTCGTCAGGATCTGTATATGTCGTCAGGATCTGTATATGTCGTCAGGATCTGTATATGTCGTCAGGATCTGTATATGTCGTCAGGATCTGTATATGTCGTCAGGATCTGTATATGTCGTCAGGATCTGTATATGTCGTCAGGATCTGTATATGTCGTCAGGATCTGTATATGTCGTCAAGATCTGTATATGTCGTCAACTTTTTCAAAACGCTCGTAAACACGTTTTCTGACTTGCTAGAGTGCTGAAATTTTTACTGTAGGTTTGGCTTGTGGGGAGGATTAAGCTATTATAGTTTCAGATCAATCAAATGTACCGTAATTAAATTAATGCATTTTTAGTTTATCTATATTTAACTATATGTAACGGCCTGCATTTGTTGACATTTTAAGCGTAACGCTGAGTTAAGTCCAGCCATCTGTCACCAGACATCCCCCCCCTCCGTTTTACAGAGGGGGAGTTAAGGCAATCTCAGTCTTTAAATGTTTGTCGCGTTTAAGCGTGATCAATACTTTTTAGTTATGTCTCATATTTAAGGGATTTATAGTCAGAAAAAACTTTGTTTTTATGGGGTGTTTAAAGAGTTTACATTTTCATGAATGAAATTAAGTTTTTACAAATCTTTTGTTAACGCGTAAAAGTAGAAAAATAAAATGAACAAAAAAACATTTTTAAAAAAAGATGAGGCCCAGTTGCAGTGAGGAATGTAGAATGCGTAATGAAAAAAAAACAGAAAATAAATTTTTTTGTCACAAACTAAGTAGTCATACAGGGGGGGGGACTCAGAACTTTTGTGTTAGTTGATCAAATTTTATATCTCACATTAAATCCCACAATCGATCACAATAAATATCAATAAAACTTTGAGTCTGAGTCCCCTCTGTGTGACTACTTAGTTTGTGACTAAAAAAATATTTTCTGCTTTTTCATGCGAGATTCTACATTCCACACTGCAGCTGGGCCTCATCTTTTTGAGAAAAAAAAGTTTTTTTGGTTCATTTTATGTCCCCTGAAGCTGTAGGGTTATCTTTCTCACAAAAACATAAGATCGCTGTTGGTGACCAAAAACTAGATCGCTGTTGTGACCAAAAATCCAGTTCCGGACTTGTCCAAAAGAGAACAATTTTTTTTCATGTACCAGCTATTATAACTTATTGTCAATGAACGCTGATTGGCCATTATCTATTTCATTTGGTTTCAGTCAACAGTGCTAGTCCACTTCTGTCCCCGAGGAATAACATCGAGAGGTTTCTCTCACATACTCCGACCTAAATAAAATAGGGGAAGGGTGGGGTTTTACCAGGTTTTATTATCAGCCTTGTTTTCATTTTAGGGATCACAGAGCATGAAATTTAACACGAGGCTTAAGGGTCCCGTAATTTTCGTCATTGGTGATATGGGTTATCTCTGTCTGTTATCACAGGTGATATGGGTTATATCTGTCTGTTATCACAGGTGATATGAGTTATCTCTGTCTGTTATCACAGGTGATATGAGTTATCTCTGTCTGTTATCACAGGTGATATGGGTTATCTCTGTCTGTTATCACAGGTGATATGGGTTATATATGTCTGTTATCACAGGTGATATGGGTTATCTCTGTCTGTTATCACAGGTGATATGAGTTATCTCTGTCTGTTATCACAGGTGCTATGGGTTATCTCTGTTTTTTATCAATTACCGCTTTAATATCTGAAACTAATGGATATGTTAATGTTGTCTGTCCTAAATATCTAATTGTAAGAGTTGTCTGTACTTAAAAGTTATCTGTCTTTAAGTTTTGTCTGTCTGTTACATTTGTTAATGTTAGTGTGGTCTGTCAGTTTGCAAGATATGTTGGGGTTGTCTGTGTTTAAGTTAGTTTGTGTTGTATGTCTATAAGTTTGTTCTTATTGTTAAGGTTGTTTTATGTCAGAGATTTCTTATTTTTTGTATTCCCTAAATAGTAGAGATGTTTGAATTGTCTGTGTGTAAAAGTTGTCTGTTTGTTAGTATTGTCTGTCCGTCTGTAAGAGTTGTTTGATGTAAGTGTTTGTCTCTCAGTTTGTTAGAGTTTCCTGATTCTTAGTGTTGTATTTTAGTTTGATAGTGTTGCTTGATTGTTATGTTGTATTAGCCAGTAAATTCAATAAGACATTTGAAAATTCCATACAGCATATTTAAATGGAAATGAAAATCATTGACACAAGTTTGAACTCACATAAAACACATAAGGGACAATTTACAAATTAAAATATGATTTATTGTAATATGTGACGTGCATTTAATCTGTATTTTCCATGCACGCGCACTAAAAAGCACCGATATAAACTGTACTTAATATGAGATTGTAATTGAGACAACTTAAGCGGCAGTATTAATGAGAAGAACATAATAATTATTTTCTTTAACTTCATTTTAATTGCAAATCTATAAGTCCTTACGACATAGTATTACTTATTTGTATTGCCTACACTTTGTATTGCAGGTACATAACTATCATGTATAGAATTTTTTTTTATTTTAAAGAAAAATACATTTTTAGGAACCTAGTTTTCTAAAATTAAGACAACTATAAATATAATGCATTTACCATCATGTATTACTTTGCCTAATTGATGAAAAATGTACCTCAATAATGCTGATTTTGTAACTATATAAGTGGCAAGCCACTTGTCTTCGATCCCTTTAATAAGGGATAACAATTTCAATGAATTTCTAGCTTTCTTCATTCACCATGTATAGACGGAGCTCGATTTAAACAATTTCTTGTGGCTAGTTCATTTTGTTCCTTATGGCTTAGCATAGTGGTGGGGTGCTGCAGCAATCCATGGGGTGCGGTGACGCTGTTTAAAAAAAAAGGGGGGGGTGCAGAAATTTTTTTAAAGAGGCGACGATAGCATCAATTAAAGAAGAAAGTATTTAAAAAATTAGATTTTTGTATTTGCGAAGCTATAATGCCATCAAAGCTGCAAGAACATTTTACTTAATTTTATTGTGATCAAAAAGAAAAAAATGATGTATCCTCTTTTCGAACTCTAAAAGATGAACAAAAATTTAAACAACTGATTTTAACAAAGATATTTGCAACAGCAACACACAAGATGGCTATGGCTTGCTGGCTTCTTACGAAATTTCGTTAATGATTGTTAAATCGGAAAAAACCTCATACTATTGGTGGAAAACTAATTATACCGGTAGTAAGTGAAGTAATACGCATTGAGCTACACAAGCTAGCATATGATAATATTTAGAAAATCTGCTTGAGAAAAATAGCATTGCAAAGAAGAATTAATTAAATTGCTAATGATGTTGTAGGTTCAGTGGCGTAGCTAGGGGGGGGGGCGGTGGGGGTGGTCCGCCCCGGGCGGCACTCATTTAGGGGCGGCATTTTTGGCTTTTGGGCATTTGAAAAGTACAACCATTTCCGACAATCGCCCTTTTTATTTTGAAGGGGGAAATCCAAGGTGAAACAAAAATATTCGTAATTTCGAGTCTTAATTAATGGATTCGCACAACATTTGTTTAATTTTTGTTTGTTTGTCCTGTAACCTCATGGTCGTAAGGGGTTCTAATGTTTCCAATAGAACTTTCTCTGGGCTCGGTAGACCTTGGTGGCGCCCTTCTCCTCTCCAGTTCAGCGGAGCACTATAGCGATAGTCATTCGTCAACATTTGTTTTGTGGCTTTAACGTTGGCTAGATCCCACGCCCCTCAGCTTGTGAGGTGAGCGCGCTATTGACTTCACTATCCAGCCACCTTCTACCGTCTTTATTTGATTACACAGTGGATATTATAGCTAACGCAAAACCGTTCAAAAATTTTTAATCGCTCAAAAACGTATCCATTTGTTTTGAAAACTAAGCGGTATAGGTCACAGATGACGCTTTTATAAGAAAACTACTAAATAAGAAAAACCCGTAAAAAACCAAGTTTTTGACTATAAATCCTTTATGTACGAGAAGAATTTAAAAGAATGTTCATTATAATACGCAGCGCCAGACCATCCAGAAATGCAAAATTGCAGTTGTGTCGTAAAACATGTTTAATATAATGCGCACCGATCAGGAATATGTTTATAAAAAGAGCTGTCAATAAAATACGCACCTTATTGCGCGACAGAAAGGTTGTTCAATATAATACGCACCGCGACGCTCTATCTCAAAAAATAGCATGATACATAGGAATAAATAAAATAATCTAAAAAATCAATAATTTAATTACGGTACATGCGATCGATCTGAAATTTTGATACATTGTTTTTATCATCGGTACAAAACTGCCTGCAAAATTTCAGCTCGCTATCTTGCGAGCAAGTGGGTTAAAAATCGATCAAAAGTTTTGGCGACAAGCAAGCAAGCAAGCAAGGTCGGTCGGTCGGTCGGCCGCAGACACCACGAGTTAATATAAAGGATTTAAAAAAACACACAACACGGTGGGCCGAATAATGTGTGCTATTAATATCGCCACGACAGTTTTACGTGGAATTTTAAATTCACAGAATGATGCGCGAACAAGTACTTAGGCATAGTGGTTCAAATATTGTGTTTAACTTGCAAGTAGTAATTTATAATACCGTTTCAGTTTTCATTTTCAGTAAATTATTGTAAGGTAAGTTATTAAAAATTAAATTTATTTTGTTTTTATTTCATTAAATTAGCACACATAATTTGTGTTTTTCATTAAAATATGGTTATTCATTAAGCATGTTACGCCTATCCAATTAAAGTAATGTGTAAATAATTTGAATTCGTATACTTTATGGAAAATTATTAAGATTTATGACAAGAATGTGTAAATATTCAAATTTCTCTGATAATAAACACCACAATAGGCATAATAATTTCAAAAAAGACATATTTTAAACTTTCAAGTGTCTTGGAAAAATTGACATCTGAAGAAGTAACTAGGAAAACGAGATCAGATGCTGAAATTTTACTCAATTTTATGCAATCTTTTTCTCTTCTATGTTATCTCAATTTATGGGAACCCGTCATTTTTTAAAATTAATTCAAGCCATTGCATGGAACAAAGGAATGTGCTAATACAAAATGCTGTTATATCAGCCAAACAATTTATGAAGAGATGGAGATATAAACTGAACGCCTAGTTAGAAAGAGAAAAATATGAAAATTCAGAAGACCTGGTTCTATCTTTAGAACAAGAAGTACAACGAGAAATGGTTTTATCCATGGATGGAATTATAAAATAAAATAAAATAACGCTTTGATGAGTTGCATTTTCTTGCAAGAAAATATTCGTATATAATACCATGTAACCTACTAAATGAAGCATTTGAACATCAAATAAATTACTTTATTGACATTGACAGTTCAATATGGTTTTTATGGCAAGAAGAGGCATTATTTTAGAAAAACGGGGGAAAAAGCACCTTTGATCTTTAAAAATTTATTCAACAGTATAGATTGGAAAATTCTGTACCCAAAATTGTAATTTTGCTATGAATTTTTTCAACTATTGCTATCAGTCTCGCTAGTTATGAAAGGAGCTTCTCCAAACTTAAGTTGATAAAAAAATTATCTTTGTTCCACAATGAGCGATTAAAGACAACAAAATCTTGCAATACTGTCCATAGAACAAGATATTACAAATAATTTTAATTTTGATAGCGTAATACACGATTTTTCTATTATGAAAGTTAGTAAAGTAAATGTATAAATATGTTAACATACTAATGTACAGAGGCGTAACAAGAGTTTTTGACGCCCTTGGCTAATTTATTTTTTGCGCCTTTTATTTAAAAAAAAATAAAAATTAGAGATTTAGCGGCGCCATTTTGAACTGGCGCAGGGCAGCGCCCTTGGCAACTGCCCCAATGCCAAGCCGTTGTTACGCCACTGCTAATGTATACAATTTCTTTGTTTGTAAAAAAAATCATTCATTTATAAATACAAAATAAAAGAATAGTAATAGTAATTGGTAAAGCTTCAAATTTGGGTGTAAATTTGGAATATGTTTTGTCTCAAATGGGGGGGGGGACACCTGCGACCTCAGTAACTTTCTTGGGGCCTTTAAAAAAAGTATCTTGTATTTTTATAAATGTGTATTTATAGGTATATAATCTTATGCGGCCTCTTGTATTACTGCTTACATAAATATGGCATGCAATGGTAAACATGTTCCCCACCTTTACTTCGTTTCAATTACAATGATTTATTCATGTTTATTAATTTATAAAACCATAATATAATCGACTAAGTGGCCGTCCATAAATGAAGCACGCTATTTTGGCTTATTTTTCACCCCCTCCCCCCCTCGTCACACGTCGTCACAAAAACTTAGACTCCTTCTTCAATAAGACGTCACAAAGCCGTTTTTTCTGTTTGAAAATGAGCATGTTTTAAATCAAAGTTTTTGCCATTTAAGTATATTTTTAGTGTAATGCTGCATTCTAATATCGTAACACGCGTATTATATAAATGTCATTAAATAAAGTGTCAGTAATCAAATATTTAAGTGGAAATTTATTTAAAGTTGCGCGTTTTGACGTGACGTCACATTTCTTAAACACATCCCTCCTCGTCACAAACGTGTGACTCCCCTCCCCCCCCCCAGGTGCGTGGCGTCATTTATGGACGGCCCCTAAAAAGGGCGGGAAATTGGAGACCGCCCTGGGCGGCAAAAGTTCTAGCTACGCCACTGTGTAGGTTCATTTTAAAGCTATTTAATAACTTCTAATTTTTATTTAGTTAGATGAGTAATCTTTGCCAGGAAATTGGACAATACTTTTAGCATAAGTACGGTTAACAAAGGAAAAAAAACAAATTTCCAAAGAATATTTATTCGACCCACTGTATAAAAACTGAATACTAAAAGAGAATCAATATTTCATAAAATGGATGAGTTTTTTTGTTTTAAATAAAAACGCATCTAAGTGATATCGTATCATTAGTCGCAGTTGATGCTCCAGCGATGGTAGTGCGCTACAAGGGTTTTCTTGAATATTAAAAAATAAGGTGCCGAATGCATTCACAGTACACTGTATTATCCATCGTCAACATCTAGTTGCCACGATTTAAGTTTATACCTACATAAGTCATTAACAAATTTAATTAAAATCTATCTACTTAATAAAAAGCAAATCATCGACTAACATATTATTTACACAGTTTTGTGTTGAAGAGAATAAAGAATTTATTCGTGTGCAACTTCATATAGAAGTTCGTCTGTTGTATTTTTTATTTGTATGATTTATTTACAGTACATGCGATCTATCTGAAATTTTGATACATCATTTTTATCATCGGCATGAAGCTGCCTGCAAGATTTTAGCTCACTAGCTTACGAGGAAGTGGGTTAAAATTGATCCAAAATTTTTTCATAAAACAATCAAGCAAGGGCTCTAACAGACACCACAAGTTAACATAAATGATTTAAAAAGAAAAGTTAATTACAACCGTCACTCAATATTTAATGAGTTTGATTACACTCATGTCTCGAAATATCCTTATATTTCCAGGTTCTGTTTTAACTCAGCTAAAAATAATATATAATTTGGACTGTTTAAATTTTGTAATAGCAAACGCACAATCTGAGTAACACCGCAGTAATGGTAATCTATAACACAACAGATAGTCTATAAAAAAATAATAAAACCGCTAGTCAAATAAATCTAATATCTAATATATAATAACAAAGGAAGACAGATTGAAAAGAGAAATAAATAGAAAAGCTACAACATCCAAAGACAAAAAATCAGTTCCAGAAAAAAGGAACAAATAAATATGTTTTAATATGCACATACTGTAAGTATATCTCTGGTATGTTCTTCCATAATGGTGTTAATGTTGGACAATAGACAAAGAAGCAAAGAAAATATTGGATGCAGAGGAAATGTGGTTTGTGAGAAGCTTTATGTTTATGTCAGGAAAGGAAAACAAACCAAATACTGAGTTGTTAAGAACAGCATGGGCCCAAAGATCAATCAGAGAAAACTATGAGGAGAACAATGAAATTTATATCACGGTTAAAAAGAAATATGGAATAGCAACACTAGCTTTAGGCTTGTGTGTTTTTAGTGTATTCAGTCTAAGTAAGCTGTCAACTCTTGTTAGTGTTGTATATTCAATTATTTCTTTTGTAAAATTCATTAGAAAATACAACTACGAAATATTATATGCATTCCACAGTAACAATTAAGCGTTAAACACTATATACAAATATAGACATGCAATAAAAATATCCTTTACCTATAGGTAAAGAGGAAATTGCATTATTTGGAGAAAATCATGTTATATGTACCAATTTATATAATGAATTTGGACGTGCATTAAATTCTTTTTCCCGTTAGTGACACAACACAAAGCACCGGTGCTGGTGTATTTAATATGACTTTGGGTTAACAAAACTAAGAAATGGAAAAAAAAATGAGAATCCTAATTATAAAATAGTCATGAAATTGTAATTACAAATCTATGAGACATTTTATTACTTATTTGTGTTTTATAAATATTTCATTAAATGTAAATTAAAAATACGTATAGAAATATACATTTAGAAAAACTATTGCATTTTAAAATTATTTTATGTTTTTTAAAAATGCAACTATGAATTTTTGTTTTACGACTATAATTTAAATGTATGTCTTGTTGTTGTACAGAGATCAAATTGACATTTCTATTTTTTTTTATATATGGCTTCTCTATATCCAAGTGGCACGCCTCTTGACTTCGATCCCTATAATTAAGGATACAATGTCAATGAATTATTGCTAGTATTCCCTTATCCCCTTTGTTTTTAGCTAAAACAATCTATAAATACTATTCCGTTTATACAATTTGTACATTTATGGGAAAAAACATTATTGCATATTAACCTTATCCTACACTGTTTACATAGTTACATCATATTAACATTATCCTCACTGTTTACATAGTTACATCATTTCTTATAATTGTAGGATTCTCTCATGGTGACAACAATATTAATGTTCTTACAATATTTGTTACTGCACTTGTACTCATATCATTTTTTCGACCCTATGACGTTTCAACCACTGTCGGTTCGACCACGGACCATTCGACTCCGGGCAATTCGACCCCGCACAGTTCGACCACCGGACGTTTCGACCCAAGGAAGTTTCGACCCATTCGTATCAACTCCGTAGTAATTGTTTTTCTTTTTTTATAAATACACTTTTTAAAATTTATTATTTTAAAATTAAAAGTTGGTATGAAATAGTTGAACTTAATATAATTATCCATTGAAAATTAAATATAGTTTAAAATCGTTCTTTGTATATACACGAAAAACCAGTAAGCATTCAACGCGAATTCATGATTATGATAATTTCGACATTCCTCTGAGGTAGAAAGTCCTTCCCAACCTATCCAACTCAACCCCACCCCGTCCGACGTAATCAGACAATAAAAATGCAATGTGGTCAGATAGTCCTTTCTAAAGGTGCCTACATTCTCTCTGCCTCCACTCACTATTTGTACCTACCCCTTAACTCTCGCCAGCTCATGGTGTGATGTAGTGGTAACTGAGTTTAGCCTTCGTAACATGTCATCATGATACCCCTGGACAAAATGTAAACAACAATGACGTAACGTTCAGTCAGGTCATTCGGGCCCAGCAGCTTGAATGTTGTCTGCTAGGTTTCGGTATTAACTATTGAAATTTATTAACTAATAAATACTGACAACTTTGTACGTCTTTTTAAAATCAGTATGTCTGCGACGGAGGTCTTCAGCGCCTGCAATGTGCATAGTTCAGCATGTCGACACCTTTAACAACATTTTTAAAAAATAAATAAATAAAATTAAAAAAAAACAACAACAATCGAACAAACTTTTCTTTTCTTTTTTTTTCACAGTGAAAATCTTTGAACGACTTAAATGTACATATTTTTAAAAACCAATAAAAATTAGGTCATTTTTAAGTGTGTTTGGTTTGGGATAGGAGTGATGATACTTTTTTAAAAATTTTAAATGGATAATATATCTAAAAAAATTGTTTTTTAAATATTAAAAAAACAAACAAATAATAAATACAAACATTTCACGGTTTTTTTTTAAACGAAAGGGTCGAACCGTCCGGGGTCGAAACGTCCTGTGGTGAAACGTCCTGTGGTCGAACTGGCAGGGTCGAAACTTCCGGTCTCGAAACGTCCGAGGTCGAAGTGTCCATTATTCGATAGCTAGATAGATAAATAGATGACTTTGTATCTTCACATCTGAAATGCTATAAATGTTTATTTCTTGTCAGCACCGCACTAAAAAGCACCAGTTCTGATTTATTTAATAATACGTTTTTGCGTAAGACAACATATGGTGAAAAATTAATGAAAAGATATTAATGATTTACTTATGTAACCTCAACTGAGCTGCTCTTTACTGGTCTTAGAGACATAAAATAAATTTTTTGGGAGTTAAATTTTATATTTTAAGTGAATTTATATTAAAAATATAGAACTATTTAGTTAAAAGAAAATATTTTTAAAAAATCAAATATGTTTAAAATTTTTAAAAAACTGTGAATATAATGAAATTACTGTCATATAATTGATGTCTATTAGCTTCATTATTTCAGAACGTTGTTGTGTCATTTATTTGTTTTATCCAAGTGGCATGCCCTTTGACTTCGCTCCCTATAATTAGGGATACCATGTCAATGAATAACTAGTATTCCCAAACCCCTGTTGTTAGCTTACGAGATTAAAATAAGTCATGTCACTAGTTAATTATTGTTTCCAATTTTAGATATTTAATTAAATTTAGCAACTTGCGATTACAAATTTTGTAATAGATGCAGACTTATCTCATTTGCTTTTTTTCAAAGAAAGATTCTAATTTTAAAAAAATGGAAACATTAGACATGTTTAATGACACCTGTGGGGTCTGTAGACATTTTATAACAAATGTGTTAATAATAATAAGATTTTGGTCTGTATTCATTGTATAATAAATGTGTTAATAATAAGGAGATTTGGTTCTGTAGACATTTTATAATAAATATGTTAATAAAAAAATTGGGGTCTGTAGACATTTTATAATAAATATGTTAATAAAAAAATTGGGGTCTGTAGACATTTTATAATAAATAGTTTGATAAGAAAATAGGGGTCGCATAGTAGAGATATTAGAGACTGTAGACATTCTATAACAAATGTTTTAATATCAAGATAGTAGAGACTGTAGACATTCTATAACAAATGTTTTAATAACAAGATATTAGAGACTGTAGACATTCTATAACACATGTTTTAATAACAAGATATTAGAGACTGTAGACATTCTATAACAAATGTTTTAATATCAAGATATTAGAGACTGTAGACATTCTATAACAAATGTTTTAATAACAAGATATTAGAGACTGTAGACATTCTATAACAAATGTTTTAATATCAAGATATTAGAGACTGTAGACATTCTATAACAAATGTTTTAATATCAAGATATTAGAGACTGTAGACATTCTATAACAAATGTTTTAATAACAAGATATTAGAGACTGTAGACATTCTATAACAAATGTTTTAATATCAAGATATTAGAGACTGTAGACATTCTATAACAAATGTTTTAATAACAAGATATTAGAGACTGTAGACATTCTATAACAAATGTTTTAATATCAAGATATTAGAGACTGTAGACATTCTATAACAAATGTTTTAATAACAAGATATTAGAGACTGTAGACATTCTATAACAAATGTTTTAATATCAAGATATTAGAGACTGTAGACATTCTATAACAAATGTTTTAATATCAAGATATTAGAGACTGTAGACATTCTATAACAAATGTTTTAATAACAAGATATTAGAGACTGTAGACATTCTATAACAAATGTTTTAATATCAAGATAGTAGAGACTGTAGACATTCTATAACAAATGTTTTAATAACAAGATATTAGAGACTGTAGACATTCTATAACAAATGTTTTAATATCAAGATATTAGAGACTGTAGACATTCTATAACAAATGTTTTAATAACAAGATAGTAGAGACTGTAGACATTCTATAACAAATGTTTTAATAACAAGATAGTAGAAACTGTAGACAACTGTCACAGTTTGATAACGTGTTATGAGTAAAGCCTTGAAGTTGTTTGTTTATGTTAGTAAATTGTGCATCATTTGATTTTTCTTCAATATTTTGTATGATTTGAATTAGCCAAAAAACTAGAACATGAACTGGTAAGATAAGGATGAAATAAAAACTTGTTACATAGCAGTTAGACAAACTTATAAAGTATTAGAGAAGACTGGAAAAGTGTACATTTTTAGGAATTTTTCAAAAACGATGATTAAATTAACATAGAATATGATATTTAATATTTTTAAATAATGTCAAACATAATTTATATTTATTTAGTTTGAAATCGATCACATTTTCTTGCAAAATGCGTTTTCTAAAGTACAGTTTAACATATAAGTCGTTTATAGTGGTGCAGCTCTGATTACAGATATATGTTAAATACAAGAGATACAATCATGTGAAACTTAGTGGTCCAGCCCTGATTACAGATATATGTTAAAGTACAAGAGATACATTCATGTAAAACTTAGTGGTCCAGCCCTGATTACAGATATATGTTAAAGTACAAGAGATACAATCATGTAAAACTTAGTGGTCCAGCCCTGATTACAGATATATGTTAAAGTACAAGCGATACAATCATGTAAAACTCAATCACTGTAACTCGTTCTTTCTGCTCTTAAGTTAAGTTACACATAATAATTTATACCTCTTTTGTGCATGTCCTTCACCTTGATGGCACAGACAATAGAAATGTAGCAAGATTTTTTAGTGTCTTGTCATATATTAGTTTACAACTCTTGGTATGGTCTAAGACAGAAACTTTTTTCTTAATAATAATCCTCAAATTAGAATCACGATGTTTGCCTTGTGAGACAAGGTTCGTCTTCACGACTGAATAACTTGGAGATGCCTTAAGAATTGTAAACAAAATAATTATTTCATATTTTCTTGAAATTACTTTATTTATTGCAAAACACATTATTGTCTCTCTTATTCATTCTCCCAAAGTATTAAATAATTATGTTTATTATACTACACGTCAAAGTTCCCTCAGGTTTGTTGGTCCTTGTGCAAATTAAAACAAGTAGTAAAAACTCGAATGTATATATAAACGCAATTTCCAACAAGGAATTTCCGATTTCTTTTAATTCAAGGGAAATCATTCTAGAATCTAGATTATATTAAATGTCGATTCAAATAATTAATTCTTAAACTAAATACAATATGACGTCATATCCCCTCGCGCTACTTCACACCAAGTATGTGTCAATATAATCCGCACCACGCTACAATCTAACATAAGCATTCACAAAGCGGGAAAACCCCATTAACTATCATTCTAGATTACATTATAATTCATTATAATTCATTTCAAATCAATAATTTTAAACTAAACAAAGCAATTGCTATCTACAAACTACTTTTAAAATTACGAGACTGTGACAAAAAGAGATTATTTTCATAATTCCTTCTCAAACATTGTTCTAAATAATAATAGCTTTTGTTAGGCGTTTGTTTCAACCCAATATATGTTATGGTTGGCGAGAAATTGAGAAAATTCTGATATTTGTTCGGTTTTTGATTTTCCAGGAAATCCAGTAAATCTTTTCGGTTATTTTTTTGGCCCGTGCACATCCTTGGGACCTCCTTAACATATTTGCAAATGACCCGAACCCTCTATCTGCTATGGTTCAGGAGGAGGTGCTGTTCAAAGCTGAAAAAGACAGGCCGGATATTTCAAATATATAAACGCAATTCCCAAGCGAAATTGCGTTTAAAAAAATATGCTGCGTATCGTAAATGCAAAAAGAAAGGATTTTAACCGCAATTTTTGTTTAGTGTAAAGTGATAGGGTCAGATATTTTAGTGTAAAGTGATAGGGTCAGATATTTATCCACCCATAATTTAAAAGTTTATTTTGACGTTACACCAGAAGGCGCTAGGTCCTGCCCACACGACTATGGAGATTAGGGGAGCTTTGATACGAAAAAAAAGAAACATTCAAATCTGCACTCAATTTGTGGATACATCTGAAAAGAAAGGGATTTAAAAAAAGAATTAAAAAGGCAAAATGTTATCACTCTTCGTCTTTAAAGAAGTGTGTAGTTTGTTTGTTTTTAAAATAAATATTACATATATAATATATAAGTATATCAAATGATGCGGCTTCCTTTACTACTGCCTAATTTAAATATAGCATCCAATTGTGAACAAATCTCCACCTATAGTTTGTCTCAACAATTATTTAATTATAACTACACATTTATAAACAAACAAGAGGTAGGTCAGTTTATCTAGAATTCTGGACAAATTGGAGACCACCGGTTGGTACATGCTGTAAGTACGCCCCTGGACATGAGCCAATCCCTATTGAAGAACTTAGTTTTAAAATACTTAAGTCAAAATTAGGCATTTCGAGGAGATCATGTTTTAACTATTTTGTTTTTTTCTTTGATGATAGGATTTGTAATTTTTTAGGCTTTCAAAAAGTTGGTCCTAGCAAAGTTACTTTGTTTTTCACTTTATACAATAGTTTTTTTCTCAACCGATGTTAGACTATTATGCTATAGACTCTTCCATTAGTCTAAGTAATGCTTGTCTTGAGATTAGGTAGCAGGTAGAGGAATTAAAAAACAAGCTTATTTATAGTGTATCCCTATTAAAGGGATCGAAGTTAAGAGGCAAGCCTCTTATAAATGTATAGGTAAATAGACTGCGGTAGACGTCAAGGTGAAACAAGTACATGCAATCATATGACAGTCAATATAAACATGTAATAGTTAACGCAATTTAATTTTCAATCAGTAAGAGTTTTAAGAAAAAACATTTCCTTACAATTTAACATGTTTTAAATAATTGTAAGTAATTTTTTTAATAAATTAATATTTCCTGACAAATATTAAAATTTATTTATTAGAAATTTACAAATTATATTTTAGCAAAATTTTATATTTTAAATTGTTGAATTGTCTCTCTTATAAAAATGACATTAAAAGCGCTAACTGATATTTTGCAAATACAGCTTAATATTAAACACGTCAGTACAGTGTTTTATGGTGCGGTGCTAAAAAGAAATACACTTTCTATTGAAATCCGATGTGACAATATAAGTCTTTCATAAAGTAGTTTATCTTTTTTTATTCCGGATATGTAGCAAATTGTTTTATTTTTATTTTTTAAAGAATTCATTAAATTTCATTTAAACTAAATAGTTATATATATTTTATAGGAGATAATCACTTTTGATCTCTATTTTGTCCAATTTAAGATATTAAGAATTCCAGAGCACTAACACTATATACTAAGATCAAATTTAGTATTAAAGTTATTAAAATAGTACAAACATCAATATTTCTGTAATTGCGTTTACAAAATGAATATATTCATAAAAGTAGTCTTTTCCAACACTTACTTTGCTACAGTTTTTAAAAAAAAGTAATTCTTCGTTCATTAAACAATCTTTATTTACCACTCAATCTTTAAAAAATATATTAATTTAGGGACTATCTAAGATGACTGAAGTTTATGAATTGAGAATGCTTATTGAGGTCTGGTAGATTTACGTTTTAAGATAGAATTGTTGTGTCTCGTGATATTAACCCACTCCTGTCTGGTCGGCAGGCAGGTCAAATAACGGCTTTCTGCATGAAAGAAATCACTTATCAGTAAAACATGTAATGAAATATTAAAGATAGCTTTATTTTTTGTTTGTCGCAATTACTTTAGCAACATGTTAATTTTCTTTTATCTTTTTTATCACAATAGTTTATTGTAGTATTTATTGAACAACTTAACACTTTATTTTAACCGTACGGTTTTATTGCAGAAAAAGAAATTAACTAAAACATTAAACACATCTAAAGATTCATTTAGCTTTACATTTTGCCTACAGGTCTCTAATAAACTCAATATGTAATGTTATAAACAAAAACAATTGTATTCGAACCCTTAATACAAAATATCCTACACGTTAAAATTTTAATTTCGCTTAAATGTTATTCAAAATGAACTAATCCTTTTTTGTTGGTTAACTCTCATTTTTCTTCTTTTTTATCAATAAAATTATATATAATTAAGAAATTTTAGTTGTATAAAAGGAATTCCCTTTATTTTAGTGACATATAATTCATAAGAAGTAGCTCAGGTAGCTCAAATAAGTATAACTAAATCCTCAGTCATTTATCTTTAGTCACCATTGTGTTGTAACAACCATGATATTTGTAAGATGACGTCACCATAGACCACGTAATGTTATACGTACTCATTATGCCATCTTATCTTTCTTAATCTATCATACAGATTAGGACGGCAATAAAGCTTTTCAATAAAATACAATGTACTCAAACGAATTGTGTAAACCAAAAAATACATAAAAAGTTGTTTTTTTTAAAAGACTAATACACAGGTAAAGGTTTAGACTAATTCCTTTATCAATACAAATAAATGAACACCAGAACTTTAATTACATTTACAAAATATATATTACTTATGATAAAAAGAATGGTGGATACAATTACTTTACAAACATACAAAAAGAGAAAAAATACTATCAAATATTTAAAGTTTAAAAAATACACAAATCATTCGTATTCATTTGGAGCAAATTGTTGTATTAATATATTTTTATGTATCATGTATATTGATGGCATATTATCTAATGGAAGTAACTGCAATATAAATTCAATAAATACAAGTAGCCAAGCTTTGTTAAATTATTACATGTTTAAGATGAATTTTGAAATGTGGTATAAGTATTGTTAGAAACAGCTTTCAAAGAGAATTAATATGGTTCGTCTTTTTTAAAATAATAAAATTGACTTTTGCCTTAAAACATTGAGCTAACTAATGGGAATAATATTTGTTATCATGTCTTTGTTGTAATTTATCTTCTTTGAAAACGTGTTTAAAATAGGGTTGTTAACGATTAACTTAAATGTAATTGTTAATTTTTGAAAAGTTAACGATTAATAATTAGTCAATTTCGATTGAAGCAAAAAACTAAAATGTATGGTGGGTTAAGTAGACCGTCTCAGCGGAAGTTTCTGATTCTGTATTGGAAGTTTGGTTAGCAGGTGATAAGTAAGCGAAGTGCTAGAACCGTGGTAGACAAATGATTTCTAAAAATGGATACAATAAACGTTATAAACAATTTGTACATTCCGTTCGTCAATAGTTTAAAACCAAAATGTTGATGTAATCTGCTGTAAATTTACCAGCCTCTATTTTTTAAAATTTGTAAGTGATGTGTCGATTACCCTCTCACGACTTACTCCATAGATCTCCCGTAGCTCATGGTGTCACCCTCTCACGACTTACCCATTAGACCTCCCCATAGATCATGGTGTCACCCTCTCACGACTTACCCCATAGACCTCCCCATAGCTCATGGTGTCACTCTCTCACGACTTACCCCATAGACCTCCCCATAGATCATGGTGTCACCCTCTCACGACTTACCCCATAGACCTCCCCATAGATCATGGTGTCACCCTCTCACGACTTACCCCATAGACCTCCCCATAGATCATGGTGTCACCCTCTCACGACTTACCCCATAGACCTCCCCATAGATCATGGTGTCACCCTCTCACGACTTACCCCATAGACCTCCCCATAGATCATGGTGTCACCCTCTCACCACTTACCCCATAGACCTCCCCATAGATCATGGTGTCACCCTACACGACTTACCCCATAGACCTCCCCATAGATCATGGTGTCATCTTCTCACGACTTACCCAATAGACCTCCCCATAGATCATGGTATCACCCTCTCACGACTTACCCCATAGACCTCCCCATAGCTCATGGTGTCACCTTCTCACGACTTACCCCAAAGACCTCCGCATAGATCATGGTGTCACCCTCTCACGACTTACCCCATAGACCTCCCCATAGATCATGGTGTCACTCTCTCACGACTTACCCCATTAACCACACCCCCCCCCCAGTTTCCCAGTATAAAATAAAGGGAAAATAAATAATTATACATTGTGCGTCACCTTTTTGATGGTTTAACACTGTGCAGTGCGCTTCCCCAACCCACGTAGTAAAGGCGCTGCTATAAATACATTTTTGACATTAATTCTGGCAAAGGTGTTTGTCTTAAAGCTAACATTTGCCTTCGTTTGTTCTATAAATTTAAAATCATTGAATTTTAAATTGTCGGCGCCTAAAGTAGCTAAAGCACTTATTTCATCACGAGCCAATAAAAATAAGACGTATTTCAAAGATTCGTTAACTTCATGGCATTTATTCATTCAAGGAACCAACATCTTTTTACACGCTTTTATTTAAGTCACACTGTTTGCATGTTGTATCCATCCATCCTTCCTTCAAATCTTGTAACGTAAAATTAAACCACTTCTAGTGGTCCTAGAGATCTAAAAATGTTACCACATATAGATCGTGGATGACAATGCATTGTATCAAAATTTCAGATCGATCGAATGTACCGTAGTTAAATTAATCAAGTTTTAGTTTATCTCTATCTATCACTATTTAGAATGTATAGTCGTCTGCTAGAGTTGACCTCCACGGCTCACTGGTTTCACTCCACGGCTCACTGGTTTCACTCCAGTCCTCGTTTACCAAATTCCCGTGTTTTTTTACATCAAAGGACGGGGCAGCGCGTTTCAGTCTGTAAAAGTTTGTCGTGCGATGAACATTAACAATACTTTTAGTTCTGTCTCATATATAAGGGATTTATAGTAAAAAACTTTGTCTTTAGGGGTTGTTTAATTAACACTATCACATTAAGTTATGTTAACAATTCGCACTAGAGGGATACAATTAATTTCAATGTGTTGATGTCAGAAGTGGTTTGTAAAGAGTTTTTATTATATGTTACAATAGAGCGATGATTCGTCAGGTGTGCTGGCCAAATCGTTACCGTGATCGATTGCCGACCTGGAGGTACGTAGTTCAAATTTAAGTTGGGGAAACTGTTTTCCCTTTAATTTTAATGCAAAAATTTGTAAATTATATTTTTAATAATCAATCTTTTTACCACTATCACATTTAAGTTATTGGCAATGAAGTTTAACTAATTAAATTGAATTTATAAGGTCGAAAAATCAATTTAAAAAAATGTTGATACTAAAAAGTAGAAAATAAAATAATGTAAAAAAAAATCTTTTTTTAAAAAGGACATGCTTTTATTTACATATAGAAAGTGCACTAAAAAGAAGAAAATAATTTTTTTCTATGAAAACAGGTGAAATCGGTGAACCTATCTACTGCACATAAAACCCACAACAAGGGTTAGTCTGCATCTAATAAATACAATTTATTAACATTATATATTGTTATAAATAGCTTACAGTCATACCCGGATACCATATGATGTCAAGGGTGGCTACAATTTGTATCTAAGTGTAAGTTACTAATCTAGTTATGGTCTCTCAGAAATAGATATATTGTATGACATAGATACATGATCTTATTTTAATGTGATTCCGTGTAAACAGTTAAGTTGAATAATCTTTGAATTTTATTGTCATTGTATTGCTATTTTTAGGAATCGAAGTCAATGTGTGTGTCACTTTGAGGAATAGCATTTACACACACAAAATTAATTTCAACAATCAAATACTTAAATAACAAAGGAGATTGCAGAGAATACCTCAAACTCAATCGTCGATATCCGCCTCACTCACTTTAAAGCACGTTGGTACTTCACTTAGCGGCACGCGCTGATCAATTTTTCGATTGCAGGAAACAGACCATAAACCGGTGACCGGTCAGTGCCGATAGGTCACGGGGTCATATGTTTATTGCTTAGCAGGTTGCGGGGTAATTGCTCACCTCAGATAGATCTTGGATGCCAATGCATTACATTGTATATCAAAATTTCAGATCGATCGAATGTACTGTAATTAAATTACTGCATTTTTTGTTTATCTTTATTTAGAATCTGTATCCAATTGCCATTGTTGGCAGCACTTGCCAGTTCACTCCATCCTTCGGTGACCACTCCCCATGTGTACATCAGGGGGAGTTCAGTCAGTTTCAGTTTAAAGAAGTACAATTGTTGATATACTTTATGATTTTACACTTAAACTAAAAAGAATAAAATAAATAGAGGTAAACAAATATTTTTAAAAACAACGTTTTTATAAGTGGACTAAAAGAAGAAAATAATTTAAAAGTTATAAGTTCAATTACTTTCATTTAATATGACTAAAAACGTTGGGCGGGTGTTTGGTATAAAAATTAAAGATTTATAATTGAGAAGGCAAAAGAGAGATCTATAAGTGAGAGAATGAGTGAACTGCCTCTGTAAAACCTCATAAGCGCCCGCCCCACATTTTCTTCTTTTTAGTCCACTTATAAAAATTTAAATAAATAGAGGTAAAAAAGGATTTTTAAATCCTTTTTTACCTCTATTTATTTAAATTTTCATTAGGTATTGATATTGGAAAATTTTGTAAATTGCAATTATTCTCCCATAGTAGAATTGACACATTATATTTTGGATCGAGTATTATATTATTGTTTTAAATGGAAATTAACATATACATAGACACGTGACACAGGGCACAGAAATTGACGTCTTAAATTTGACTTTGATCTTTAGAAAAAATTGGTAGCAACATTCATAAAAACATTGTTAAAATTAATAAGTACTTTGTTTTAAGTACTAAATAGCTTTATTATGTTATTCTCACATCCTTTTGTGAAAAATAAACCAACAAAATTTATAATTTTCAAATCATATCAAACACTTTTTAAAATTATTCTAAAAGCTATCACACTCGCCTTTATACCAACCGTCTCTTTGTAGTTCAAGTCATATCAAAGACTTGTTAAATTATTCTAATTGCTATCACACTCGCCTTTATTCCATCCGTCTCTCTGTAGTTCTTGCCCTTGATATGTGACTGAATCAAATCATACAACTTGTTGACATACAAAAAAAACATTGTACAAAATGTACTTACAAAAAACAAATAACAGTCCATGTTATTAAAATCTATAGAAGAAACATATTTGGTAAATATGCATTTCCGACAAGTTGAAAATGTTTTAGCATGGTCACTAGCAGTTTTATGAGGAGTCGAAATAGCGTAATGGTATCCTAATCCGAACAGTATCATTAAGTATTTAGTCAAGTGTGCAGACAAAAGTGTTATTGAAAATTTATAATTTTCATAAAACATTTAAAATCCAAAATAAAAATATATTGACATGAGCTTGTTTTACTTTAACTCAGATTAAACCAGGGTTTAGAGGAAATAAGGGATTTTTAGACATAGTATCTCTCATTACAGGGAGCGAAGTCAAGTGGCATGCCACTCAGATGGATTGAATGTCAAACCAACAGTCAGCCCACGCAGTTAAACAACTCGACATTAGATTTGTATCATGAAATATATTAACTTTGTAGTTCTCATCATTTTAAGTAAATATTATTTTTAAAACCTGTTTTTTCGTATTAAAACAAAATAATTACATACTGTTTCATGTTACATAAAAGATTTCATTTAAGTAATACAAATCCAGAATACTCTTTCAGATAAAACCTATAACAGAGAAGTTAATTAACGCAGTAGCATACAAGTGTAACTTTTCATTAATATTGCAAACTGTGTTGTTTTATGTACAACGTCATATTAAATAAATCAGTGCTAGTGCTTTTTTGTGCGCGCTCGGACAGGAAATATGAACTAAATGCATGTCAGACATGACAATATACAGTGGTTTAATGTACAGATTTCATCTGTTCTTTAATGACAACAAAAAAATCATATTAATACATTTTTATGTACTTGAGAATGTATTTGTATTGTTTGTTTATATTTACATAATAATCGAAAACTATATTTTATTTTCTAACGAAAAACATGTACACACATAAACGAATTAGAATAATTTATATACCACAAACGAACTGTAGCTGAGACTGCAATCAGCTGTGGCGGATTAAGGGGGGGGCTCAATGGGCTAAAGCCAGGGGCCCCCAATGATTAAGGGTTCCAAACTTATTATATTGTACAATAAAGGTGGCTGGATAAGGCCGAAGGTGGAATAACAGCCAGGGGTCCCGTGCAATCTTGATCCGACCCTGGCAAGTAGGCTTATAGAGTTGTTCAATAAAGAAGGCTATTTGACGAAACGGTTGCTGTTTTGTTACGTCCTGTCAGGCTCACTCATACCCTGTTTACATTTTATCCATCTACTAATACAAAATGTAAAGTTGGTTGCATAAGGAAATTTAATATGTATTTCTATATATACTAATGATATGTTCCCGCGCCTTGCAGTGGAGGTTTACTGCCTTAAAAGTTATATTCCTTGGGTAAATGTATGTCAATAATTATTTGTTAAGCCAAGTATCTATATGTGTACAACGATTTTAGTTTGGCTAATCTAGTTCTATTATGACTAAATTTCATGCTGAGCTTACTCTTAAGTATGCAAATTACAGTAGCTTTGAATAAACTATGAAATATGTATTTCTTTAATAAAATATGCAACGTTCTAACAGCTGGAATAATATTTGAAATGTATTTTATAAATTTGATTCAATTTATTGAAAAAGATTATCCTATAGAGACAATTAAAACTTTTTTAAAATAAACATTTTTATTACAGTAAGGAAGTTCTGCATTCTAACCAATGTTCAATTGTTATTGAAAGAAAGGCAAATAATTGCAGTTTCTGTTTTTGATATAATTCAATACATGTTTTTGGGGAAAGCTTTTTATTAACATGAGCACAAAGTATCCCAGCGAAACATAATACAAATAACACTTTTATTTCAATAAAGGATTTCACTCATTTACTAGTACGTATAGATCACTGATCTTATCTTACCAAAAATAATTGTACGTTTGGCTTATCTGAGCAGGTATTGATAGAGCGAACACACAACGCGACAAAATGGTGGTACAAGTCTGCTGTGGACGTTTACATGTCAGTAAAATATCTATGATTGTAATAAATGCATAGTTCCCTAAGAAAAAATAATAATAATAATAACATAACGGAAATGAAAGTATTTTCTTAACTCTAGTGCAATTTGAATAAGAAAAGGAAATATGAAGTATTGTTTAAAAAAAAACACATGGATAATGAAAATAATGTTTCCATTTTAAAAACTTAAAAAGAAAACAACATATCATTTCCCTTTATAGCTCTGTAACTCACTCATATCTGTCGTGATAAATGAGATTTATAGGAGTACTGCACCAAAGCCTAAACAAATAAAAGCACATACGTTATCATTTAGATAACATAAACATATCTAAACAGTGATATAAGTTGTTTAGATTAAATTAAAGTAATTAAAAAAAAACAGAAAAAAATGGTAGCCGTTTAGATTATTTATTGTTAATCGTGAAACGGAATAATAGTACATGACGTCACTAGTTCTGCCCAAAGCAATTATTGTTTTGTTAGTTTTTAATGTATGAAACAAAACGCCTTATTTCTATCTTAGTAACTTTTATATGTCTATTAATCCTCTTGAAAATTACTCATTGCTACAGACTGGTCCCTCAAGTACGAATTTAATAAAACTGGTGAACGGCCATTATCGATTTTTGCTTTGGAACCATGTTTTTTTCTTCAATTACATATCTTAAACTTTTCAGTAAATCATAAACATAAAATGTATTACAAAATCACCATTTAAAACTATATTATAGTATTTTACCCGTCCTGCGTTGATACGATCTAAGAAGAGAACTAATTCAAAGAAAACATTAAGTTGTTATTTTTTTTTAAATTAAAAAAAAGCATATTTTTCCAAAAAGTTTTACCATAAATCAGTCTTTTTTTTTAAATAAGGACCAGTTAACCGTAATTTCAGTTATTCAGTATTTAACTTATTACCCGTTACGATTAACATAAAGGGCAACATACGTGTCATTTTTTTAAAAATCCCATTTAATCATCACTGTTGACTCTGTAAGCTCAAGAGATTATTTTTTTCCTAACATTTGTTTAATATACTGAGTTGATGAGCATCATACAAGAGAGGTAATCACGACGTCTCCAACAGACGTGGTGTGGTTAAATGTGGTACATACCCTTGTAGGTCTTAGAAACTAAGAAATAATGACGTCCTTCCTGCTATCGAATGGTTTAAAGTTTAAACTGCCCTTTTTTGTAAACGGTTAATGACAGCCCTTAATTGAAGTCACGCACCTAGAGGGGGAGAGGGGGTCACGAATTTGTTACAATGTGTGACTAAGGGGAGGGGGTGTATAAGAAATGTGACGTCATATCAAAACGCGCTACTTTAAATGAAATATTCCATTAGTTACAATTCATTTTATCTTTTACGTGGCTTCATAAACCTCATTTTTATTACTATACCATTTGATACTATTTGTTCTTCTTCTTTCCTGCATTTTATTAAGAAAATACCCCAAAAAAGGTTTTTTCTAAATTAATACACAAAAAAGCCGTTATTCCAGCTGCCTGCCGACCAGACAGGAGTGGGTATATATCACGTGACACAACAATTCTAAATTAAAATGTAAATCTACCAGATCCCAATATGCATTCTCAATTCATAAACCTCTGTTATCTTAGATAGATTTTTAAATTGATCTATTTTTAATAAGACATAGGAGTAAATGAATATTTTTTTAGTGAACGAAGGAATAGATTCGTTGTGTAAACTCACTTAAATAATTATTGATCTTTGCATTATTTTAATTTTCTTTTTACGAGCGTATAGCTCGTTATTTAAGGTAATTTTTTTATAGATACAAGTCTACTTTATAATTGTATCAAGTTTGTATTTATTTATTTTTTTTAATTTTTTAAAATTGTTTTGCAATTTTTTTATTTATTTATATATATTTAACGAATAGCACGAGTTAGTGGCAAGAAATTGGTTTAAATACAACTCAGTCTATAATGGTGGTAGTAGAATCCTTTTAGCAATTCATTAAAATGTTATCTCTTATTTAAGAGCTAGAAGTCAAGTGGCCTGCCACTTGGATAAACAAGATGTCACAATTTTATTTTTTTTTCTGGTGATTGGACAATCTTAGCTATTCATTGAAATGTTATCCTTTGGTGGAAGAGATCAAAGTCAAGTGGTGTGCCACTTAAAAATATATATATATCCCTCTATTACGCACTTTTAGGTTTTCATGGGAAAAAAATATTTGATTGGATATTATATGTCTATTGGACATATATAAACATAATATGGAAGAAAAATATACTATTTTTATAAAATTGTGATTTTATTGGTATGTTACCATATGGTAACAGTGCGTCTAAAAGGTAAAAAAAAAGTAAAACAGAATATATAGGAACATGACAACTATAATAATTTTAAAAGATGATGATTTAATTGTGAACACCAATAAGTGTAAACATTAATTTGATTACAATTACATTTTTATATGTTGAATATACCTCTTCAATAATTCATGAAAATAATAGTAAGGATAACAAAAATCATTATTTTACAACATAAAAAAAAATAAAGGAATATCTAATAATATTTTTTAATAAAATACCTTCATAAAGGCCAGTAAACATTTATACACCTACATACAAATCTAGTTTGAGTCTACTGTAACTGTTTGACTTTTGAGTCTTGAAAAGTTGAATATTACATCAGTACATGTTACTAATTTTTACACATTTAATTCTAAAAAAATTCCCTGCAATTTGATCTCTTGCATCTTTCTTTTTTGTAAATTGGCTCAGGAAAATGCCCAACATAGTCAGGTCTTACTGGTATTTGTTAAACAGCTGCAGTAGGATCTCTCATTTCTTTGGCTCTACGATGAGCACATTTTCTAAACCATACTTTACTTTTTTCATTAGGCATATTGCGATCTGTGTCTTGAACTCAAGTAGAGAAAGGATATTTGTTTGGTCCCAATTTGCATTACTACAGGCATCCCTATAGATCAGTCATGCCTGAACTACTGCCATATTCATAATATCCACTTGAA
The DNA here is from genome assembly GCA_944989445.1 of Ampullaceana balthica. Classification (NCBI taxonomy): domain Eukaryota; kingdom Metazoa; phylum Mollusca; class Gastropoda; family Lymnaeidae; genus Ampullaceana; species Ampullaceana balthica. The sequence goes on along the minus strand of CALYLW010000336.1, from coordinate 40,536 downwards.
AACAATCATTGAGTGTTGCTTATTTCTTACTCGTAACATTGATAACTAGACGGAGCACAATGTTTCCAGAAGCTCCTATAACCATTTCTATTTTACACGGCAGAATTTTACAGAAGTATCATTCAAAGTTATGAATCACTCCAGTAATAGAACAACACACAAATTTTTTAAACTGTTGGGGTTATATTGTTATAGATATATTTTTATTAGCCACCTTGTCATAACAAGTATCAATTCCCCAGTAACAACTGTTTTTGGCATTTGAACTATGATGCTCATCATAAATAAACTCCAGTAAACTGCTCCAGTTCATTAGCATCCAAATATTGGTTCATATTTGTCTGAGCTCTGTAAATGTTTGATTTTATTACAAAATTATCCATTATTTATTCATCAATAATTTCCGTAAAGTAGTCTATAGGGTTTTGATGCTCTTTTGCAACAGCGATAAAACAAAACAAAAACAGGATCTTGAGGAAAGAATTCTGCTGCTAAGGAAATTTCCATTTGATACTTTTGCCTGTGGTTGGACTGCAGTACATAAAAAATTACCAGGTGCTTCATTCATTTCCCTCTCAGAGACTTGTGTTGTTGAGTCTGAAAAGGACAAATTGAATAATTATTTTTTTAGTGTTCACGTTAACAATTGTATTGAATGATATTTAATTATTCTTTCAAAAGATATAAGACATAATATTTTATTTTTAAAAATTATGTAAAATTACCTGAATCTCTGTTGTGCTCTGATTCTGGATTAAAAGTTTCATCTACGTCATCGTCATCTTCCTAAGATAGTTCATTATCATCTGGGTCCTCAGGAATGGCACAAACATGTACATCTTTATTTTTTCCATGAAACCTTGATGGATACATGACTTTGGTATTGAGTTCTTGAGAGGAAAAAAAACAAACAAATAGAAAATGTACAAAATATATATGTTGTATATCATTGATTATCAACCATATTTCTAATTCTATTTATAATTCTATTTACAAAAAAGAATTTTAAAATTATTTTTAATTTAACATTAAAGATTGTAAAACTTATTAATTTTATAAAAGTATAAAAAGCTAACATAAATATTTGATATTTATAAATATTCTATGCATAAAACATTATTTATATCGCTAATAAAATGTTAGCTTTAGTATGTTGTAATTTTCCAACAAGAAAAACCACACAAAAAATAATAACAATAATTATGTAAGCTTAAGTTTGATATTTGTCATCAACGTTTAATACAATTTGAAAAATATGGTATGTGACCATTTGGTAACAGTGCGTCTATGTGGTTATTATAACCACATAGACGAACTGTTACCAAATGGTCACATACCATATTTTTCAAATTGTATCAAACGTTGATGATAAATATCAAACTTAAGCTTACATAATTATTGTATAAACATTAATGTTACCATTTAATATTTTTTTGAACAGAAACTTTCATTATGCGATAAAAAACGAACACTTGTACTTACTAGATTCGGTAGACACAAGTGAAGCCCACTGTGACCAAATAAAAGTTGCTCTTACAAAAATACGAAATGGTCTAAGCGAAGAGTTCTCCGGTATAAAAGTTCCAAACATGATAAAATAAAAGGGGAATCAGTCTAAAAAATTAAAAACTAATCCAGCATTAGTGAAATAATTATTATTTCGCTTTGTTACCAAATGGTCACATTGTGTAATAGAGGGATATATATATATATTTTTTTATTTTTTTTTGTATTTTATTTTATGTATTATTTTCATGTGAACAACAAATTTATGGGTAATAATGAAATTCTAAATAGTGGTAATATTTACAAAAAAAGCACATCACATTATTATACTGTTAACTTTGAAATACGTTTTTTGAAATTAAATAAAGATTTATCGGGGTAAAAAAATCATACGTTTTCATTGACATTGCATCCTTAATTATAATTATAAGGATCGAGTTCAAGGGGCGTGCCACTAGAATAAAATATATATATTTTTTTTTAAATAAATAAAATACACATATTTTATTGTAATAAATAAAATGTACATTATATATTATTTCTTAAACATAAAAACCTTAACTATCTTCTGTTATGTTTAATATCATGTTTTGAATTGTTTGTCTAAACATGTGTTCTAATGCTATGTTTGTGTAACTGTGGTTTGTATTTAACACATATATATTATTTTCGTATATGCAGTCTACTTTAGATTGTGTACTTTACTTAAATCTGTATATGTGTGCGTGTTAGTTTTTATAGAATCGTCGGAAATCGACAATGAAATAACCAGTAATTGATAAATGAAAAATGTGCTTTATTACATAAATATTATTTAAATTAAAAAAAAATAGAGAACAAATAACTTTAAAACTATATAAATGTGTTAATAGAAATAATTTGTAAAAGTAAGGAACAAGGAAAAATCTTAGCATAAAAAAGCTTTCTTTGTCTTATCTGACGTGAATTAATTTTGTATTTCCTTTTAGCGCGCACCAAAAAGCACCAGTAATGATCTATTTATATGATAGTGTACGTAAAGTAAAAACAAATTAATCCACAAGATAAATGAGAAGATCACAAAACAATTTCTTTAACTTGTATTCAATGTTTCTATATAGTCTATGAGAAACAGTATTCTTGATTTGTTTTACGTAAATCTTATGTTTTACGTCACATGAAATTATACATTAAGAAATATTTAATTTTACGAAAAGGGTATTTTTAAAATCATTTATCATTAAAATTATGGAAACCTATGAATTTAATTTAATCACTGTCACATATTTGATGTCTGGTTGTTGTACTCAGTAGACGTGTGACGTTGCTTTTCGATCTTCAATTTGTAAAAGTGACTTGCCACTTAACTTCGTTCCCTATAATGAGGGATACTGTGCCAATGAATTACTAGTTTTCTCTTACCCCTGGTATACACAGTGCTGTATTCCCCATTAAGCTAAACAAGCTATTGCGTAGGGCTTCCACTTTTCAGGAACCCCCAAAAATTGTTTCAGTAAGTTACTGTTGTAAACACGTACATGTTTTGTGACTTTCGCAACATATCTTTAGTTCAAAGTCATAAAAACTCTTTAGACCATAGAACAGTTTTGATAACATATCTTACAAAGAAACGTGGCACTACCTATGGCGGATTAACGGGGGGGGGGTGGGCCGAACGGGCTAAAGCCAGGGGCCCCCGATGATTTAGGGGCCCCCAAATTTAGTATATTTTGTAATAAAGATTGACAAATGTTAACACGAATCGCAGAAAATATGATAAATTAAATAAATTAATAAAATCGTATCTATTATTATAATCTGATATCTATTCCGATACGATAGTTTTAAAATAGTAATCGAAAAAACCTGATTTGATTGGCTCACAAAAAGAAATTATAAAAGAATATTACTTATATATCTTAAATTGAAAATTTTCTTTGAGCTCTGGTGGTCTAATCCGACATATGTAGGCTATTGGCGCAAGCGCTCGCGTGATCGATCCCCCGGTGGGGTGGGGCATTTTTTTAAATTTGTATTTTTATTTTTCAAATAGTCTTTTACAGTAAATTGTACGATACCCGCTAACATTTATTTCTTCGTGTTCGGATTTTCATGAATAATCTATTTGGCTGCATAGTTACAAGTTACAGTCTTACATTAGCGGCTAGCAATCATTTTATCTAAAGGTACACTGGCTGGATAGGGCCCCATTTTAAATTGCAGCCAGGGGCTCCGTGCAGTCTTAATTCCGCTCCTGCGCTTAAGTTGTCTAAATTACAATCACATATTAAGTAGGTCGATAGCGGTGCTTTTTAGTGCGGCGTTCATGGAACATACTATCAGATTGCACGTCAGATATGTTAATAGAAAGTCTTTTAATTTGTAAATGTTCTCTTATATGTAAAAGTTAGTTCTTACTTTAAGAAATGGTTTCCTTTCATTTTAATATGTCAAATGAGTTTTTTCTTAAGTGTTTTAAAATTTACTTGCAAAACAAAACTAACAATCAGACAAACTTATTACAAAATTCATGACTTTATTTTTTTTCGTTTCGTCACCTTGTCGTTTTGCATTGAATCAAAAGCACTCACTCTCACTCTCTTGTTTTTAATCTCTCTCTGTCTCTCTCTCTCTGTCTCTCTCTCTGTCTATCTCTCTCTCTCTGTCTCTCTCTCTCTCTGTGTGTATCTCTCTCTTTGTCTCTCTCTCTCATTCTCTCTCTGTCTCTCTCTCTCTCTGCCTCTCTCTCTCTCTGTGTCTCTCTGTCTCTCTCTCTGTCTCTCTCTATGTATCTCTCTCTCTTTGTATATTTCCTTTTCTCTCACTCTGTCCGTCTAACTCTCTGTCTCTCTATCTCTGTTTTTGTCTCTCTCTCTCTCTCTCTCTCTCGATCTCTCTCCCTCTCTCTACCTCTTTGTGTAAAATTGCGAATTTGAAGAGATAAAATTGATCATTCCTTTAGATTATAAAACTGATTTATTTCTTTCAACGCACGTCTTTTCATTCAACTAACAAAGTAAACGTTATTAAGTCAATGAATTTTTTTTTAAAATATCACTTTATTAAACAAATATCTACACTGATGTAACAACATAACGGAATAAAATAAAACTGTATCTCAAAGTTTTTTTAACCTTCATTGCCAGGATCAACATATTAAAAATGATACAATGCAGATTACAATAACAGCTTTGAGTAATATTTAAGGCACATTTTTTTTTAATTTAAAAACTCCAACATTTGTAACACAATGGGAGGAGGGGGGGGACCCACTTAAGGTCACAAATAATACAAAAGTGATCTTAGGACTGCTCTTCAGTTATAGGTGCGGATTTAACAACGCAATCGTCAATATGCAATACCTAATCATTAAAGTTTCCTTGATCATGTGTCTCTTGATTTATACCAAAAATAAAACCAAAGCAATATTTTGAGGTATAACAAAAGTAGCTCATGTGAAACGTGAATCCAAAATGATAATAATGACATGGAAATAACACTTAGAAAATAGAGCAAACACAGAAAATAATCGCAATGTGAGAAAATCTTAATAGCAACATCACTAGACATATTTAAAGTTAAGACTAAGATTATTATTACGCTTTTGTTATTATATATTTACTGTGCTTAAACGGGTATATATTTTTTAAAATAATATTAAAACTGTCAATAATTATAGTTATTAAAAGACAGCTAAAAACATTAAAACTGTCAATAATTATAGTTATTAAAAGACAGCTAAAAACATTAAAACTGTCAATAATTATAGTTATTAAAAGACAGCTAAAAACATTAAAACTGTCAATAATTATAGTTATTAAAAGACAGCTAAAAACATTAAAACTGTCAATAATTATAGTTATTAAAAGACAGCTAAAAACATTAAAACTGTCAATAATTATAGTTATTAAAAGACAGCTAAAAACATTAAAACTGTCAATAATTATAGTTATTAAAAGACAGCTAAAAACATTAAAACTGTCAATAATTATAGTTATTAAAAGACAGCTAAAAACATTAAAACTGTCAATAATTATAGTTATTAAAAGACAGCTAAAAACATTAAAACTGTCAATAATTATAGTTATTAAAAGACAGCTAAAAACATTAAAACTGTCAATAATTATAGTTATTAAAAGACAGCTAAAAACATTAAAACTGTCAATAATTATAGTTATTAAAAGACAGCTAAAAACATTAAAACTGTCAATAATTATAGTTATTAAAAGACAGCTAAAAACATTAAAACTGTCAATAATTATAGTTATTAAAAGACAGCTAAAAACATTAAAACTGTCAATAATTATAGTTATTAAAAGACAGCTAAAAACATTAAAACTGTCAATAATTATAGTTATTAAAAGACAGCTAAAAACATTAAAACTGTCAATAATTATAGTTATTAAAAGACAGCTAAAAACATTAAAACTGTCAATAATTATAGTTATTAAAAGACAGCTAAAAACATTAAAACTGTCAATAATTATAGTTATTAAAAGACAGCTAAAAACATTAAAACTGTCAATAATTATAGTTATTAAAAGACAGCTAAAAACATTAAAACTGTCAATAATTATAGTTATTAAAAGACAGCTAAAAACATTAAAACTGTCAATAATTATAGTTATTAAAAGACAGCTAAAAACATTAAAACTGTCAATAATTATAGTTATTAAAAGACAGCTAAAAACATTAAAACTGTCAATAATTATAGTTATTAAAAGACAGCTAAAAACATTAAAACTGTCAATAATTATAGTTATTAAAAGACAGCTAAAAACATTAAAACTGTCAATAATTATAGTTATTAAAAGACAGCTAAAAACATTAAAACTGTCAATAATTATAGTTATTAAAAGACAGCTAAAAACATTAAAACTGTCAATAATTATAGTTATTAAAAGACAGCTAAAAACATTAAAACTGTCAATAATTATAGTTATTAAAAGACAGCTAAAAACATTAAAACTGTCAATAATTATAGTTATTAAAAGACAGCTAAAAACATTAAAACTGTCAATAATTATAGTTATTAAAAGACAGCTAAAAACATTAAAACTGTCAATAATTATAGTTATTAAAAGACAGCTAAAAACATTAAAACTGTCAATAATTATAGTTATTAAAAGACAGCTAAAAACATTAAAACTGTCAATAATTATAGTTATTAAAAGACAGCTAAAAACATTAAAACTGTCAATAATTATAGTTATTAAAAGACAGCTAAAAACATTAAAACTGTCAATAATTATAGTTATTAAAAGACAGCTAAAAACATTAAAACTGTCAATAATTATAGTTATTAAAAGACAGCTAAAAACATTAAAACTGTCAATAATTATAGTTATTAAAAGACAGCTAAAAACATTAAAACTGTCAATAATTATAGTTATTAAAAGACAGCTAAAAACATTAAAACTGTCAATAATTATAGTTATTAAAAGACAGCTAAAAACATTAAAACTGTCAATAATTATAGTTATTAAAAGACAGCTAAAAACATTAAAACTGTCAATAATTATAGTTATTAAAAGACAGCTAAAAACATTAAAACTGTCAATAATTATAGTTATTAAAAGACAGCTAAAAACATTAAAACTGTCAATAATTATAGTTATTAAAAGACAGCTAAAAACATTAAAACTGTCAATAATTATAGTTATTAAAAGACAGCTAAAAACATTAAAACTGTCAATAATTATAGTTATTAAAAGACAGCTAAAAACATTAAAACTGTCAATAATTATAGTTATTAAAAGACAGCTAAAAACATTAAAACTGTCAATAATTATAGTTATTAAAAGACAGCTAAAAACATTAAAACTGTCAATAATTATAGTTATTAAAAGACAGCTAAAAACATTAAAACTGTCAATAATTATAGTTATTAAAAGACAGCTAAAAACATTAAAACTGTCAATAATTATAGTTATTAAAAGACAGCTAAAAACATTAAAACTGTCAATAATTATAGTTATTAAAAGACAGCTAAAAACATTAAAACTGTCAATAATTATAGTTATTAAAAGACAGCTAAAAACATTAAAACTGTCAATAATTATAGTTATTAAAAGACAGCTAAAAACATTAAAACTGTCAATAATTATAGTTATTAAAAGACAGCTAAAAACATTAAAACTGTCAATAATTATAGTTATTAAAAGACAGCTAAAAACATTAAAACTGTCAATAATTATAGTTATTAAAAGACAGCTAAAAACATTAAAACTGTCAATAATTATAGTTATTAAAAGACAGCTAAAAACATTAAAACTGTCAATAATTATAGTTATTAAAAGACAGCTAAAAACATTAAAACTGTCAATAATTATAGTTATTAAAAGACAGCTAAAAACATTAAAACTGTCAATAATTATAGTTATTAAAAGACAGCTAAAAACATTAAAACTGTCAATAATTATAGTTATTAAAAGACAGCTAAAAACATTAAAACTGTCAATAATTATAGTTATTAAAAGACAGCTAAAAACATTAAAACTGTCAATAATTATAGTTATTAAAAGACAGCTAAAAACATTAAAACTGTCAATAATTATAGTTATTAAAAGACAGCTAAAAACATTAAAACTGTCAATAATTATAGTTATTAAAAGACAGCTAAAAACATTAAAACTGTCAATAATTATAGTTATTAAAAGACAGCTAAAAACATTAAAACTGTCAATAATTATAGTTATTAAAAGACAGCTAAAAACATTAAAACTGTCAATAATTATAGTTATTAAAAGACAGCTAAAAACATTAAAACTGTCAATAATTATAGTTATTAAAAGACAGCTAAAAACATTAAAACTGTCAATAATTATAGTTATTAAAAGACAGCTAAAAACATTAAAACTGTCAATAATTATAGTTATTAAAAGACAGCTAAAAACATTAAAACTGTCAATAATTATAGTTATTAAAAGACAGCTAAAAACATTAAAACTGTCAATAATTATAGTTATTAAAAGACAGCTAAAAACATTAAAACTGTCAATAATTATAGTTATTAAAAGACAGCTAAAAACATTAAAACTGTCAATAATTATAGTTATTAAAAGACAGCTAAAAACATTAAAACTGTCAATAATTATAGTTATTAAAAGACAGCTAAAAACCACAAAAGTAATAACGTCATGTAAACATAGCCATATTTTTTTTAAAAAAGAAAGAAAAAGATTCTATTTTGATTAATTATTCTATTAACTTTATTATATTGTTATAAACCTGCAAATAACAGTTGGTAATTGTTGACATCTGCTATCTTAGTTTCTGTAGTTTAATTTATGTATGTGTGGTTTGTGTTCTGGTGTTGTTTATTTTTAGATATATTATTTAGAAACTTAAGATCAATGTAGCATTTTTCTCTGTTGTTAAAAATTGCAATGTTATTTGTTTTCCCCGCTAGCGATTTATCACAAAGCACATTTAATGTATTTACGATGAAATTCAAAGTGTTTTTTTAAAAGAAAATTTGGATAATTAATTGACAAGAAATGTGTTTCTTTAAAAAATGTTAATTTATTTACAATTTAAAATTGTATGCCTTTTAGAATTAAAAACTTGTGTTGCTTAGTTTTTTATATGGATATAACGTAAAAAAATGTATAGAAACAAAGCATTCGAAGGACAAATTAAATTTAAAATTGTAATATATAAAAAAAATAAAAGAACTATACAAATTTTATACGTACTTGAATAAATATGCTTACCTGACTGTTTCTGTATCGGTGTTTTGTGTTACCCTGCTTCTCAATCGGAAACCAGTCGATTTTTTTCAAGTGCAATGTCACTTGATCTCGATCCCTGGAAATAGGGATACAATGCCAATGAATAGTTAGGAGAATCCTACCACAGATAAAGGTTAAGTTCGATTCCAACAAGCTCATTCCACAGGTTTGTATATGCCATAATTCTTAAAAATTACTAAATTATTGTTGATACTAGGCTGTGCTGTGGCGCCTGCGGTGCCCATTTTGTTAGGGCACCTGCCAGCCAATTTTTTTTTCGGCTGGCTTACACAATTTTTCGGCCGATATCCGGATTAGTTGGATTTCTCAGTAAATTGACATTTGCAGCAAAATATTCGTAAACATCATCCAGGGATGTTCCAGCAAGTGTTACAGGTGCGGTATGTTGAGAGATGGGCAATTAATTTTGAAGAAGTCAACAAAACCATCTTTAGCCACATTTTCAAAGGCGAGAAAGTCTCTAAAGAACCAGATAACGATATCTCTTGTCAGTTCATGACTTGATGTTGCCTGATATTGAATGTTGCCTTATCCATACTTACGGAAATATCACAAAATTGTATTGACTTTTCTTGACTTTGTGCTGACACATTTTGCTTGTCACTTAAGTGAAGATTCATATTGCCACTTGATGTAAATGCGGCAAAATTGGTTACTTTTGAAATGTTACCCTTGTCAACCAAATACTGCTGAGCAGTTAGACACAGCTGACGATAAACTCGATTTTCGTCTACATTTCTGCGACTCAGAGAACAGGCCAACAAAATATTTCCAGCATTGTGCTTTAGAATTCCCATGTATGCTAAGCGGTTTAGGTTTTACTTGTACGTTTTTAATGAACTGCCTCTCTTCCCGGTATAGATGACATTTACTAACATTTGAGTTTTTGACATTTGCTTATGAGGTTTTAAGTATGCAGTTCACTCATTCTCTAATTTATAGTTATCTTTTTTGCCTTCTTAATTATAAATCTTTAATATTTATACCAAACACCCGCCTAACGTTTTCAATCATATTATATGAAAGCACTTGAACTTATTAGTTATAAATTATTTTCTTCTTTTTAGTACACTTATAAAAAAGGGGTATTTAAAAACTTTTTCTACCTCTATTTATTTTATTCTTTTTAGTCCCCTTACAAAACGTGGTTTTTTAAAATATTTTGTTTACCTCTATTTTTTTTTATACCAAACACCCCATAAGCGCCCGCCCAACGTTTTAAAAACACGGTGATGTGGTCACGGGGTGAATTCATGGATGTCAACAAATGCAGATGCTTATATATAGATAAATTAAAAAGTTCAAAAATTTAATAACGGTACATTCGATCGATCTGAAATTTTAATACAATGCATTGTCATCCAAGATCTATCTGTGGTAAAATTTAGAGATCTCTAGGACAATCAAAAGTGGTTCAATTTTACGTTGGCAGATTTGACAAATTTTGTACACGAAAGCAAGTTAATAAAAACGTGGTAAAAAATAGCTCGTTGGAAGCTGGCATCCATAACGAAGATACTGATGTAATAATAGAATAGTTTCAACACAAATATAATCCAAATCAAACAAAAGCTCGACGCTGTACGTGCCAGTTAGACGCTTTCTCATTATTGTTCTTAACTTATAATAGCAGTATTACAATTACTATCATTGATTACGGTTATCATTATTATTAGGTCTAATCTTACTACAGTGTAAACTTACACTTCTTATAAAGGTGACACGCTTGGTATGCTAAAGTATTATGTAATATACTAGTATGTGCTGCGGCACAGTGGCGCCTGCGGCGCCTACTTTGTTTAGGGCGCCTGCGGTGCCCACCTTTTTCAAAAGCCCAAGTAACTTATCTTTGTATGATAAATACGTAATATTCCTGAAATGTACACAAAGTATTTTATAATTAACAATCCTCAAATCCTCTTTTTACATCGTTCCCTTTTGGAAAATTAAAATATGAGCTAAAACAATGACATCATATAAGATCTTTTTACGGCGAGAAATTTTAGAAATCAGCGCACCAAATTACTGCACCAAACTATAATTCTTTTCGAACGTCCGCATGAAATTGTTCATTTAATAATAGTGTGGAGGGTGTTTAATGTTTATCTGGAAACCAAAATGATTATGATTTTTAAGTCTGCATATTAAAAAAAAAGCAGAGTGATGTCCCTCAGCGTTACGGCAGGATAATTGTGGGTAAATATATATATGATTAATCATATATTTGTTTAAATTATAAATTCATTGGCGGAGTACAACAGAACTAATGACGTCATGAACTTATATTTAGACGAAGTGAGAACCATTTTGTTTTATTTTTCTTTCAACTTCAAGTTAAACTAAATTTATATTTTAAATAAAAATATAATACATTTTATCATTTAGGTTCTTCTTGTATTAGATCTCCTATTCTTATTTTTTTATTCATGTAGACTACTCGTGAGATAAAAACACTGTATTAAAAGGGGAAAAAATCAAAGGAAATACTTTATATTCTAAATTTAAAAATATAATTTAATTTACATTATTGATGAGAAATAATTCTTTGTAATATTAATGAATTTATAAGAATACTTTATTTTGAAATTTTATTTACAAATAAATTAAATAGTATGCTTTAAAGAATTGCTTTAATTATTATAAAGTTATATAATTAAATGTGTTACACAGCAAACTTGCTGGTTAGTTATTAAGTGGTCGAGAGGAAATAAGTGAAAAAGAGTCTGTATTCATTGCATACATTTAATAATATACTTATACCGATACATATATTAATCGTTAACGTCAGCTATTTTAGTTTGTGTAGCTTAAATTATGTGTGTGTTTCTAAACGTGTTTAGTTTATTTTTTAGATATAATATTCAGAAAGTAAAGATAAACTTCGCAGTATTCTATGTTGTAAAAAATTACAATGGAAACTATTGTTCCCGTTAGCGATACACCAGAAAGCACCAGTGCTGTTGTATTTAAAATGAAATTTAGATGGTTATTTTTACCAAACTGAATTTGGACGATTAATGACAATAATTTTTTTCCTTAAAATGTTAATTAATATACATTTCATATTTTTATGTCTCTTAATACTTGTGTTACTTAGATTTTTGTGTGAACCTATTATACACATTTGAATAGAAACATAAAATTCCCAAGACGATTTAGATCAAATTTAAAAAAAAATTCTAATTTATTAGAACTATAAGTTTTAGCGCACTGGTATATCGATCCGAGGCAGATCCCGAGTCGCGGGTTTGAGCTCAGGTACTGGCAAGACCCCTGGGGCATTGTGCTGGCCACACATTCCCCCACTCGTTAATGGTGGCTAAAACGTGTAAACGCTACATCACTTGCCCTATAGTCCGTTATGGACTTGAAAGGGGGTAATTTTTTTTTGTTACAAATGTTTTACTTGACTTTTTAAGTAAATAATTGTTAATTCTGACGAATCTATGAATAGGAAATCAGTCTATATTATTCAAGTGTTGTGGCACTTGATCTCGATCCCTATAAATAGGGATACAATGTCAATGAATTGTTAGGATTCTGGTATTTCAAATAAACCAAGTCCTATTTAAACAAACACATTTCACTGGTTTATGGAATACTTCTTAAAAATTAATACCTCATTGTCGATATGTATATATTGTATACTAAACTTGACAATTTTGTCTGCAAGATTTTGGCTCAAGGGAACATTGGACAAGTAGGATCAGGTAAAATAACATCACTCAGTGCAGAGTCAGGACATGTTGTGGGGCCAGGAGGTGGGACTTGTTGTAGGGCCAGTAGGTGGGATTTGTTGTGGGGCCAAGAGGTGGGCCTTGTTGTGGGGCCAGGCGGTGGGACTTGTTGTGGGGCCAGGATTTGGGACTTGTTGTGGGGCCAGGAGGTGGGACTTGTTGTGGCCCAGGAAGTGGGACTTGTTGTGGGCCCAGGAGGTGGGACAAGGACAGACATTAAGAAACGGAAGGTCTCCGTGTTAGTCCACGTTACGTTATCAGCCGCATGTTAAACTCATTTTAAGTTACACTAAAACTAGTTATCCCACTGTTTGACCTTACGTTTGACCATGAAATTATGACATGTATATGTTATTACATATTTTGACATATCACATTCACGTATAAGCCGTTGATATAAGAATATACATTGGTTAAAATACCCCACACTGAAGCAATCACATGACATGTTTGTCAACACTGATGTCATCCAACAATGTGCCTCAACTACTAAATGACATTTACACTCACAATAATACACTTCCAACACCACACACATGTTGTCACATAAACAAACATATCGGTGTATGTTAATATATCTACCAATAAACATATCTGTGTATGTTAATTACCTCTATCAATAAACATATCGGTGTATGTTAATATATCTATCACTAAACATAGAAATAACAAACACAAGAGAAAAAGAGGTTGTCCCAAAATGACCTGGAGAAGGGAACTGGAGGCAGACACCAAAATGAGCGGGCACAGCTGGGGGCAGATAGAAAGGTTGGCGCAGGACCGGGATGCCTGGAGAACCTTTGTTCGTGGCCTATGCCCCAGATGGGACGAAGGGCGATGATGAACATTCCATCATAGCGTGTTTATTGTATCTTAAAATTAGACAAACATGTTTTAAAATATTTTACAATAAAAGAAACTGTTCGAAATACAATCCATTTTTATACATTTACAGATAAAACTTGTAAATGAAAATGTAACTTCAAATACATCATTGTAATGATGTTAATGAAAGAAAGTGCTAAAATAAACAAATACGAATGTTACATGTTAAAATGTTTACGAGAGTATTGTTGGAGGCGGTGTTGACGATATGTGAGTTGAGAGTATACATGAGACCTTGTATTGAATGATAATTGGACCCAGTAGAGTTTTTGTCTAATACATTTATCAAATGTTGATGTAAGTTTATATAGTCACAGTTTCAACAAGACATTACTTTAATATAACAAGAACAAGAGATAACGTGTTATTTATTTAATTGTTGGAATAGTTGGAGGTAGGGGTGCAGACAATAAGGTCATAGAGACAAGATTTTATAACATAGATTTTGTGAGTCACAAAGTGTATAACGTCGAGATAAGCAACAATAAACATTGTACATGTTGCAGTTTCCTATGTTGTTAAATGATGACAATTGACATTATTTTTCACGCTAGCGATGCATCAAAAAGCACCGATGATGTTTTTAAAATGAAATATGCATTATTCATTACCAAACTTACTTTGGACGATTAATGATAAGAATTCTTTTCTTTGAAAACATGTTAATTAATATATAATTTATATAGTTTAGGATTCTTAATAGTAATGACTTGTGTGTCTTAATGTTTGTAATGAACGTAACATAAAAAAATATATATGAACATAACAAGCTAAGGAAAAATTAGAATTTAAAATTGTGTTTACAAAGAATTTTTTGAGAACTATAAAATGTATACGTGAGCTTTAACATATATAATTACCTGACTATTTCGCCACGATCATGACTCCATATTAGTGTCCTATATAGGAAACAAGTCTTATTTATTCAAGTACTATGAGACTTGATCTCGATTCTTATAAATATCGACACAATATCAATTAATGGATAGGATTCTCCAACCCCAGATAAAACCTTAGTCCAAATTCAACAACCTCATTTCACTTGCTTGTGCCATCAACAAGATCATTTCATTGGTTTATGCCATCAACGAGATCATTTCACTGGTTTATGCCACCAACAAGATCATTTCATTGATTTATGTCACCAACAAAGATCATTTTACTGGTTTATGCCACCAACAAGATCATTTCACTGGTTTATGCCATCAATAAGATCATTTCATTGATTTATGTCACCAACAAAGATCATTTTACTGGTTTATGCCACCAACAAGATCATTTCACTGGTTTATGCCACCAACAAGATTATTTCATTGATTTATGTCACCAACAAAGATCATTTTACTGGTTTATGCCACCAACAAGATCATTTCACTGGTTTATGCCATCAATAAGATCATTTCATTGATTTATGTCACCAACAAAGATCATTTCACTGGTTTATGCCACCAACAAGATCATTTCACTGGTTTATGCCATCAATAAGATCATTTCATTGATTTATGTCACCAACAAAGATCATTTCACTGGTTTATGCCATCAACAAGATCATTTCACTGGTTTATGCCATCAACAAGATCATTTCACTGGTTTATGCCACCAACAAGATCATTTCATTGATTTATGTCACCAACAAAGATCATTTTACTGGTTTATGCCACCAACAAGATCATTTCACTGGTTTATGCCATCAATAAGATCATTTCATTGATTTATGTCACCAACAAAGATCATTTTACTGGTTTATGCCACCAACAAGATCATTTCACCGGTTTATGCCACCAACAAGATTATTTCATTGATTTATGTCACCAACAAAGATCATTTTACTGGTTTATGCCACCAACAAGATCATTTCACTGGTTTTTGCCATCAATAAGATCATTTCATTGATTTATGTCACCAACAAAGATCATTTCACTGGTTTATGCCACCAACAAGATCATTTCACTGGTTTATGCCATCAATAAGATCATTTCATTGATTTATGTCACCAACAAAGATCATTTCACTGGTTTATGCCATCAACAAGATCATTTCACTGGTTTATGCCATCAACAAGATCATTTCACTGGTTTATGCAATCAACAAGATCATTTCACTGGTTTATGCCACAATTTTTATTATCGATTTTATTTGTATAATAAACTGACCTTTTTGTCTACAAGAGTTGATATTTAATATGTTACATACAATTTTAACATATCAGGTTAACAAAACGCTAATAAATAACGCACGTGTCACTAAATGTTTTCGTAAGCGAAACAAAAGCAGGAAAAAATGTCAGTTTAATTAAAATACAAAATAAATAGACGGAGTGTAATGTCGAGATATACATCAATCAGGAAAGGGGGCAAAAGTCGTACTGATCTTTGTAAGTACTTAGAGAACATCTGGCTGGGCGAGAAGAACTAGAGATAAGTACTTAGAGAACATCTGACTGGGAGAGAAGAACTAGAGATAAGTACTTAGAGAACATCGGACTCGGCGAGAAGAACTAGAGATAAGTACTTAGAGAACATCAGACTCGGCGAGAAGAACTAGAGATAAGTACTTAGAGAACATCTGACATGGCGAGAAGAACTAGAGATAAGTACTTAGAGAACATCAGACTCGGCGAGAAGAACTAGAGATAAGTACTTAGAGAACATCTGACTGGACGAGAAGAACTAGAGATAAGTACTTAGAGAACATCGTACTTGGCGAGAAGAACTAGAGATAAGTACTTAGATAACATCTGACTCGGCGAGAAGAACTAGAGATAAGTACTTAGAGAACATCGGACTGGGCGAGAAGAACTAGAGATAAGTAACTAGAGAACATTGGACTCGACGAGAAGAACTAGAGATAAGTACTTAGAGAACATCTGACATGGCGAGAAGAACTAGAGATAAGTACTTAGAGAACATTGGGCTCGACGAGAAGAACTAGAGATAAGTACTTAGAGAACATCAGACTCGGCGAGAAGAACTAGAGATAAGTACTTAGAGAACATCTGACATGGCGAGAAGAACTAGAGATAAGTACTTAGATAACATCAGACTTGGCGAGAAGAACTAGAGATAAGTACTTAGATAACATCAGACTTGGCGAGAAGAACTAGAGATAAGTACTTAGATAACATGAGACTTGGCGAGAAGAACTAGAGATAAGTAATTAGAGAACATCGGACTTGGCGAGAAGAACTAGAGATAAGTACTTAGAGAACATCTGACTTGGCGAGAAGAACTAGAGATAAGTACTTAGATAACATCAGACTTGGCGAGAAGAACTAGAGATAAGTACTTAGAGAACTTTGGACTCGGCGAGAAGAACTAGAGATAAGTACTTAGAGAACATCGGACTGGGCGAGAAGAACTAGAGATAAGTACTTAGAGAACATCTGACTGGACGAGAAGAACTAGAGATAAGTACTTAGAGAACATTGGACTCGACGAGAAGAACTAGAGATAAGTACTTAGAGAACTTTGGACTCGGCGAGAAGAACTAGAGATAAGTACTTAGAGAACATCGGACTGGGCGAGAAGAACTAGAGATAAGTACTTAGAGAACATCTGACATGGCGAGAAGAACTAGAGATAAGTACTTAGAGAACTTTGGACTCGACGAGAAGAACTAGAGATAAGTACTTAGAGAACTTTGGACTCGACGAGAAGAACTAGAGATAAGTACTTAGAGAGCTTTGGACTCGGCGAGAAGAACTAGAGATAAGTACTTAGAGAACTTTGGACTCGGCGAGAAGAACTAGAGATAAGAACTTAGAGAACATCGGACTTGGCGAGAAGAACTAGAGATAAGTACTTAGAGAACATCGGAATAGGCGAGAAGAACTAGAGATAAGTACTTAGAGAACATCTGACTGGACGAGAAGATCTAGAGATAAGTACTTAGAGAACATCGGACTCGGCGAGAAGAACTAGAGATAAGTACTTAGAGAACATCTGACTTGGCGAGAAGAACTAGAGATATGTACTTAGAGAACTTTAGACTCGGCTAGAAGAACTAGAGATAAGTACTTAGAGAACATCGGACTTGGCGAGAAGAACTAGAGATAAGTACTTAGAGAACATCGGACTTGGTGAGAAGAACTAGAGATAAGTACTTAGAGAACTTTGGACTCGGCGAGAAGAACTAGAGATAAGTACTTAGAGAACATCGGACTTGGTGAGAAGAACTAGAGATAAGTACTTAGATTACTTTGGACTCGGCGAGAAGAACTAGAGATAAGTACTTAGAGAACATCGGACATCGTGCCTGTTCTTTTACCCCTTAATTGAATAGCATACGCCGCAGAATTGCTCATCATAGACAGTGCAAAGAACGTTTTAGGGGGGGGTGAGAGTACAGACACAATAAGCTGCACCAAGTAAATAAAAAATTGTGAGTAAACGTGAAGACATGCACACTGAGGTTGTTGTTACCCGCCTCCCATTTAATACTACCATCCCTTAAACATAAACTGTGATTGACCGACAGTAGCGAGGCTTAGTCATATTTAGGGTTGTAAAATGCATTTTTTTTAAAAATCGATTATCGATTATGTAACTCCGATTTTAAACCGGTTATCGTTTTATAGCTGACTTCATAGAAGTTAGGGGTGTACCGAATTTCACCTGCAAATGTCTTGAAACAAACAATGAGTTGGCAGTCCCCCCACCCCCCGAACGACGTTCACTCGCGTTGTTTTGATTTCTTTGTGCTGTAGTTTGTGTCCGTTCTTTCTCGAATTTCTTTGAACTGTCCTTGAGCAAGTCTGCGGCGTATGCTACGCCACGGGGCGTTTATTCATCAATATTTATTTAAGTGGCAAGCTACTTACTTTCGATCACTATACTTGTGATACAATTATAATGAATAGTAAGGAATAAACACTGCCTTCAAGACATAGACTATAGACTAATAACCCTAAAGTAGATTATACACATTTCCTATCATACCATACCCTACAATAACAGTTGTTTAGTAAATTTAATTACGCCAGAGCATCAAATTCCTAGGCCAAAACTTTTATTTTAGTTACCATAGCTATTTAATTAATCTTAATTTTAGATTTGAATTTCTTCTAACTAAAATAAATCTTATCTATCAGTTACAGGTGCTCCTTCTATACAGGAAATTATTGCTACGCTTATACATGGTTTGTGTCTGGTCTTGCATTTTAATAAGATTTTTAAATTTTGATACAGTTTTCGTTTAAATAAATATTACTTATACATGCACAATCAATTGAGAGAGATACATTTTAAAATATGACATTTCATAGTGTTACTGTGTTAATAGTATATGTGACTATGTTAATAGTATGATATGTGACTATGTTAATAGTATGATATGTGACTATGTTAATAGTATATGTGACTATGTTAATAGTATGATATGTGACTATGTTAATAGTATGATATGTGACTATGTTAATAGTATGATATGTGACTATGTTAATAGTATGATATGTGACTATGTTAATAGTATGATATGTGACTATGTTAATAGTATGATATGTGACTATGTTAATAGTATGATATGTGACTATGTTAACAGTATGATATGTGACTATGTTAATATTATGATATGTGACTATGTTAATAGTATGATATGTGACTATGTTAATAGTATGATATGTGACTATGTTAATAGTATGATATGTGACTATGTTAATAGTATGATATGTGACTATGTTAATAGTATGATATGTGACTATGTTAATAGTATGATATGTGACTATGTTAATAGTATGATATGTGACTATGTTAATAGTATGATATGTGACTATGTTAATAGTATGATATGTGACTATGTTAATAGTATGATATGCGACTATGTTAATAGTATGATATGTGACTATGTTAATAGTATGATATGTGACTATGTTAATAGTATGATATGTGACTATGTTAATAGTATGATATGTGACTATGTTAACAGTATGATATGTGACTATGTTAATAGAATGATATGTGACTATGTTAATAGTATGATATGTGACTATGTTAATAGTATGATATGTGACTATGTTAATAGTATGATATGTGACTATGTTAATAGTATGATATGTGACTATGTTAATAGTATGATATGTGACTATGTTAATAGTATGATATGTGACTATGTTAATAGTATGATATGTGACTATGTTAATAGTATGATATGTGACTATGTTAATAGTATGATATGCGACTATGTTAATAGTATGATATGTGACTATGTTAATAGTATGATATGTGACTATATTAATAGTATGATATGTGACTATGTTAATAGTATGATATGTGACTATGTTAATAGTATGATATGTGACTATGTTAATAGTATGACATGTGACTATGTTAATAGTATGATATGAGACTATGTTAATATTATGATATGTGACTATGTTAATAGTATGATATGTGACTATGTTAATAGTATGATATGTGACTATGTTAATAGTATGATATGTGACTATGTTAATAGTATGATATGTGACTATGTTAATAGTATGATATGTGACTATGTTAATAGTATGATATGTGACTATGTTAATAGTATGATATGTGACTATGTTAATAGTATGATATGTGACTATGTTAATAGTATGATATGTGACTATGTTAATATTATGATATGTGACTATGTTAATAGTATGATATGTGACTATGTTAATAGTATGATATGTTTTCAAAGAAGAGAGAACAGAGCGCTATGCCAAGTTTTCATGTAACATAGAAATATTTGTATATGTCAAAAACGTAGTCAGTGAAGTTCTTACCTATCATTACACTGTATCCCTAGTGATCCTACATGTGGAAGAAAATTTAGAAGCCCCGAGCCTAGTGTTCTTCATGGGTCTTCCTGGAAGACCCACCCAGCCATCTGGCCCCCTCCCCCAGAAAGGGACGTAACAGCTGGTAAACCCCCGGACCCCGGAGCGGTCGCTTCTGAAACGACCACCTGGGCATCCAGGACAGAAAGTCGAAGATGCATCCCACTAAGTTTGGCCTCACAAGGAGGGGTGGAATTTCCCTACTACGACCCGCTACCACTTTGGCACCACCCCAGTAAAGCATAAGATTCTCAATGGTTAAGACCGCCGCTAGGCGGGGGATCATCAATGACCTACCTAGGATGCAAACCTGATTACTGGTGCTCCTGGCCCTAAACCAGCACCGCTCAATGACGTTGTTAGTAAAATGAGGGGGGGCGAAACGGTCGCTCCGGATTTACTCGACCCTCTGCATGTACTTTGGTTCTCATCATCGCCAATGCATATAATATGCTTTGTCTAAGATCCGCACAGCGACTGTAATCATATGTGACTAGCACCTAGCACCTAACATATCGGACTTCGGCATTGCCTGCCAGGAGTTGTCGGTTTGAGGTCGCGGGCGACGCGGTCAGGTCCGCGACCCGCGACCCTACTCGTCCGCCGAGCCCCGTAGAGGCCACCTCTTCTCGACGGTGTATCCCTAGTACATGGATCGAAAGTAAGTGGTGTAGCACTTACAATTAATATGGACTAATGTGAACTGAATATCCTACATGTGAAAGAAAATCAGCAGCCCCGAGCCTAGTTCTCTTCATGGGTCTTCCCGGAAAACACTCTCAGCTCTCTGGCCCCCTCCCCAAAGAGACGTAACAGCTGAGAACCTCCCCCCACCCCAGAGCGGTCACTTCGGAAGCGGCTGCCTTGGCATCCAGGACACGAAGTCGAAAATGCCTCCCATTAAAATTACCTCACAAGGAGAGTTGGAATTCCTTACTTCGACCCCCTACCACTTTGGCGCCACCCCGGCAAAGCACATGAGTGTCCATGGTTAGGAGCGCCGCTAAGCGGGGTATCATCAATGACCTTCCTAGGGTGTGACCCCCACTGGAGGGTTTCCTCAGGGCTGGCGTACCTTTTGCTAATCCTTACTGGCACTCCTGGCCCTAAACCGGCAATGCTCAATTGCGTTGATAGTAATAATGAGGGGACGAAACGGTCACTTCAGAATAACCCGACTCTCAACGGGTACTTTGGTTTTCATCATCGACATTGCATCGCATGCTCCACCCTAGATCCGTGCAGAAACTGCAATCATATGTGACTAACAAGTAACACCTAACATATCGGACTTCGGCATTGCCTGCCGGTTTCAGGCTGCGGTCAGCTCCACAACCCTAATCGTCTGTCCAGCCACGTAGAGGTCAACCCCTTTTCAATTAACACTAAGGTAAGCAAGAACTATCGAAAGGCTTTCCAAGTAGATATACTGCAATAAGCATAAACATTTAATAGTTTACATACTTTAAAGAAAGCAAGACATGTCGTATACATTAACTTAAAAAAATATTTGCTAATCAGATTTTGTTCGATTACAAATACTCAACCATTGGCTTATACAAATATATAATATCGTGCATCTTAGACTTAGTTTATATTTGAATTTCATTTTTCAAGTATATTTTATACATTATGGGCTATTAAAGTTACTAATCTTCTTGTGAGACTTACGAAATTGATATATAGTATTATAGTACGACATAGATACATGATCTTATTTTAATTGGATTCCGTGTAAACAGTTAAGTTGAATAATCGTAGTAATTTATTTTCATTGTATTGCTAATTTTAGGAATAGAAGTCAATTGGTGCACCACTTTGATGAATAGAATTTAAACACAAAAAATTCACTTCAACAATTAAATACTTAAATAACAAAGGAGATTGCAGAGAATACCTCAAACTTCAATCATCGGTATCCGCCTCACACCCTTTGAAGCAGGTTGGTACTTCACTAAGCGGCGCGCGCTGATTGATTTTTCGATTGCGGACACAGACCATAAGCCGGTGACCGGTCAGTGCCGATAGGTCAGGTTGCGGGGTTATTGTTTTTAAAAAAAAACGTTAATTAGGTATTGATATTTGCACATATAACGAGCATACGTTATTCTCCCATAGTAGAATTGACACATAATACTTTCGATCGAGTAATTTATTATTGTTTTAAATGGAAATTGACATACACATAGATACGGGGCACAGAAGTTGATGTTTTAAATTTGATTTTGATCTTTAGAAAAAATGGGTAGCAAAATTCTTGACAACACGGTTAAAATTAATGTGTACTTTGGGTTAAGTACTAAATAGCATTATCATGTTACTCTCACTTCCTTTTTGTGAAAAATTTAACTAACAAAATGTATAA
The DNA here is from genome assembly GCA_944989445.1 of Ampullaceana balthica. Taxonomy (NCBI): domain Eukaryota; kingdom Metazoa; phylum Mollusca; class Gastropoda; family Lymnaeidae; genus Ampullaceana; species Ampullaceana balthica. The sequence continues at coordinate 17,511 of CALYLW010000336.1, read as the reverse complement.
TTTTCAAATCGTACCAAAGACTTGTTAAATTATTCTAACTGCTATTACACTCGCCTTTATTCCATCCGTCTCTCTGTAGTTTTTGCCCTTGATATCTGACAGAATCAAATCATACAACTGATGATATACAATATAAAGATTGTACAAAATGTACTTACAAAAACAAACAGTCCTTGTTATTAAAATCTTTAGAAGAAACATATTAGGTAAAAATGCATTTGCGAAAAGGTAAAAATGTTTTAGCATGGTCTCTAGCAGTTTTATGAGGATTCGAAATAGCTTAATGTTATTCTAATCATAACAGTATCATTAAGTATTTAGTCAAGTGTGCAGACAAATGTGTTATAAAGTGCATTTATAATTTTCATAAAACTTTTAAAATCTATTGACATGAGCTTGTTTTAGTTTAACTCAGATTATACCAAGGGCTAGAGGAAATAAGGGATTTTTGGACATAGTATCTCTCATTACAGGGAGCGAAGTCAAGTGGCAGGCCACTTAGATGTATAGTTAACGTAAGCACTCTAAATAACGTGTAGTTTTAACAACTCGACAATAGCTATGTATCATTTAATATATTAACTTTGTAGTTTCCATCATTTTAAATAAAGATGATTTTTAAATCATTTTTTTTTCGTTAAACAAAATAATTACATATTGTTTCAAGTTACATAAAAGATTTCATTTCAATTATACAAATCCAGAATACTCTTTCCGATAAACCTATAATGGAGAGGTTCATTGACGATGTACAACAGTTGCAAATTTTTATTAATCTTGCAAACTAAATTGTTTTATGTACAACGTCATATTAACTAAATCAGTACTGGTGCTTTTAAATGCGCTGACAGGAAATATGAACCAAGTGCATGTCAGACATGACAATAAAAAGCCATTTAATGTACAGATTCCCTCTGTTCTTTAATGACAACAACAAAAAATCATATTAATACATTTTTATGTACTTTATAATATATTTGTATTGTATATTTTCATTTAAATAATAATCGAAAACTCCTCAGTTCTTTGTCATTTCCGACAAACACGTACACACATAAATTTAAATAATCTACAAAAAGGTAAACAAAATGTTGCTGAGACTGCAATCAGCTATGGCGCATTAAAGGGGATGCTGATTGGGCTAATGCCAGGGGCCCCCAATGATTTAAGGGTAACAAACTTATTATATTGTATAATAATGGTGGCCGGACCGGGCCCAAGGTGGAATAGCAGCCAGGGGGGGTGTAATCCTGATCTGCCCCTGGCAATCAGGCTTATAGATTAGTTCCTTAAAGAAATCTCTTTGTTAAAACGTTCGCTGTTTTGTTACGTCCTGTCAGGCTCACTCATACCCTGTTTACATGTTTTCCATCTACTAATACAAAATGTAAAGTAGGTTGCATAAGCAAATTTAATATGTATTTCTATACATACTAATGATATGTTCCCACTCTTTGCAGTGGAGTTTTTCTGCCTTAAAAGTTATATTACTTAGGTAAATTTATGTCAATAATTATTTGTTAAGTCAAGTATCTCTATGTGTACAACGATTTTAGTACGGCTAATCTAGTTCTAATATGACTCAATTTCGAGCTGAGCTTATTCTGAAGCATGCAAATTAAAGTAGCTTTGAATAAACTATGAAAGATATGTTTCTCTGATAAACAATAACAGTTTCTAACCGCCGGACTAACTTTTGAAATTTATTTGTTAAACTTGATTTAATTGCTCACATGTTTTATAGATATAAGTCGTTTCATGAGCTCACATGTTTTATAGATATAAGTCGTTTCATGAGCTCACATGTTTTATAGATATAAGTCGTTTCATGAGCTCACATGTTTTATAGATATAAGTCGTTTCAAGAGCTCACATGTTTCATAGATATAAGTCGTTTCATGAGCTCACATGTTTTATAGATATAAGTCGTTTCATGAGCTCACATGTTTTATAGATATAAGTCGTTTCATGAGCTCACATGTTTTATAGATATAAGTCGTTTCATGAGCTCACATGTTTTATAGATATAAGTCGTTTCATGAGCTCACATGTTTTATAGATATAAGTCGTTTCATGAGCTCACATGTTTTATAGATATAAGTCGTTTCATGAGCTCACATGTTTTATAGATATAAGTCGTTTCATGAGCTCACATGTTTTATAGATATAAGTCGTTTCATGAGCTCACATGTTTTATAGATATAAGTCGTTTCATGAGCTCACATGTTTTATAGATATAAGTCGTTTCATGAGCTCACATGTTTTATAGATATAAGTCGTTTCATGAGCTCACATGTTTTATAGATATAAGTCGTTTCATGAGCTCACATGTTTTATAGATATAAGTCGTTTCATGAGCTCACATGTTTTATAGATATAAGTCGTTTCATGAGCTCACATGTTTTATAGATATAAGTCGTTTCATGAGCTCACATGTTTTATAGATATAAGTCGTTTCATGAGCTCACATGTTTTATAGATATAAGTCGTTTCATGAGCTCACATGTTTTATAGATATAAGTCGTTTCATGAGCTCACATGTTTTATAGATATAAGTCGTTTCATGAGCTCACATGTTTTATAGATATAAGTCGTTTCATGAGCTCACATGTTTTATAGATATAAGTCGTTTCATGAGCTCACATGTTTTATAGATATAAGTCGTTTCATGAGCTCACATGTTTTATAGATATAAGTCGTTTCATGAGCTCACATGTTTTATAGATATAAGTCGTTTCATGAGCTCACATGTTTTATAGATATAAGTCGTTTCATGAGCTCACATGTTTTATAGATATAAGTCTTTTCATGAGCTCACATGTTTTATAGATATAAGTCGTTTCATGAGCTCATGTATTTCAATACATGTTTGGGAGGATACCTTTCTATTAACATGATCACAAAGTATCTCTGTGTAACACAATATAAATAAAACTTTTATTTCAATAAAGGATTTCACTCATTTACTAGTACGTATAGATCACTGATCTTCTAAAAAATTGCACGTTTGGCTTATTTGAGCTGATATTGATACAGCACCATTCTTTTTTTTTAATTTTTAATTGCTCATAGAAACTCATTTTAGATCAAAGATACACAGTATCCATGTATATTAATAAAATTATGTACATTATGATACAACATAAATTATTCTAAATGTCACAGTATAAACATTCACATAGAATCAAAATTATACCAATAGTATTATGAATTTAAGTGACAAAAATATTTTCTAATCCTATATAATAAAAGGCAATGTTCTGTGCTGTCATCGATAGCGATTGGTCCCTCAAACTCCTACATACTCCTACAGCCAATCACTGACGGAGAAAAATTAATTCTCATTTACATATTGAGTGATGTTCCAAACGAATTATTTTTGGTGCAGTTTTTATTTTGTGTTGGTGCGCGTTGGGATTTGTAATCAAAAACTTTGTATTTACGGGTTATGGACATACCGAGGTGTGGAGAGGTAGGGTCTCTGGACAGACATGGCTGACTGATGTTATTATAACTATAATGTATAGTATTTGTGACGTGATACCCATGTATGGCCGGTTGAGACGGCGGGTCTCTCGACAAACTGTTGTGAAGGGGATGTAGGGTCTTGCGACAGACCACGGCGTTGGGGGAGGGGGGGGTGGGGATGTAGGGTCTTGCGATAGACTGCGGTGTGATGGGGGGAGGTAGGGTCTCTGGACAGACGGGTGCGGGTAATGTAGTGACATCCCATGAACTTCACAGGTCACCCTACACTTATTCACGTCATTGGACGGGCTTTGTTGCTAGTCTATTAATGAAACTAAACGGGTCTTTTTATGGACGAATTTCATAAAAATTTAATTAAAAATACGAGTCAATATGTAAATGCATGTATATTGAGAAGAAAGTATCTTATCAGCTATTTTTTAATTCTTCGTTAGCTTAAGACAGCTTATTGGACTAGAAAAAAGAAAGAAACAGTTACGTAATTTTACTATGCTAACAATTTTTAGAACATAGTGATTTGACTTTATTTATGCTGTAAAACATTGTTCCGCTAAAATGTAATCTAAAAATAGAACATTACTCATTGAGCTATGACATTTTCCGGTTTTAGAAATGACTAACCCTATTGAGTTATAGTTGGTGTGTTATTTTTACGAAAGAACGCGCACTTTCTGAAGCTTGGTCCTATATATAAGTCGTAATACCCGTGATATTTCTCTACTCTAAATATATTTACACATTAAAAAGAGTACACATTTTTACAGGAAGCGTGTGCCATGCAACCGCATTGTTATAGAAATATAAACTTTTTAAAAAGAATGTTTTATCATTTATTAGCTCTTAAATGCCTGTTCTTATGATTATTTTTTTCATAGCAAAAGTTATCCAAGACTTTCTTTCTATTTCCAGTCTAAGCATGACCTTAGTTATACAAATAGAATATTTCTTTCTAATGACCAAGATATTATGTATGTGACTATTGATGCTTAAGTAAGGTGTGCATAGATTTAAAAAAAGTTTTTTTAATAAAGGCATTCTTTGAATCGCAAGGTTTGGGCTTAAAATTTACCCTGCTGGTTTAGTTTAAGTTATGCAAAAAGTATATAAACAGTTGCTACCAAAAGTGTTTAACAGTTGCTACTAATAGTGTTTAACAGTTGCTACCAATAGTGTTTACTATTGACTCCTGCCAACACCAACGAAAATTACCTTTCAAAATGTCAGAAAGTTGCAACCCATTATAAAAATAAATGGTCCACTTATTACACACTCTCTTACGCACGTGAATACAACCTCTATATATAATCCATTTTCGTCTTTAACAGTAACGAAATATTTTAAAATCAATCTAATCCTTTGGGACAGTTTATGGAGCAATCGTTCCAGAAAAAAATCTTTTGTAGCATTTAAGCACCTGAGATAAATACATCTCCAACCTATCAAACAATGGCATTGTTTTATTCACTTAACACTTGCTTCATGCATGGAGTTTCGTTACGTGTGCATTTTCTATTTATAAATTTAATTGTAGACAATTTAATGTTATTTAACAGCATTCAATTGACTGATTTATCAGAAAATCATATCCGCTTGCACAAGAGTCTGCCTGCAAAATTTCTGCTCGCTAGCTTACAAGAAAGTGTTTCAAATATCGATCCAAAGGTTTTCGGCAAACAATCAAACAATCAAGGCCTCAACACCACGAGTTAATATAAAGGATTTAAAAATAGCCGTGAATATTATAATGTGATTTTTCAATACTGTGTGTTAAATACTGTATGTGCATATCAGTGTGTTTATGTGTTTGTTGTTGTGAGCTGAAATGGTTTATTTTTATGTCTGGTAATATTGCGCCACTAACGAGACTATGCATATTTTAATATTGGTTTACACATTACATCTCTACGATTATTTCTTTATTTATTTTATCCAGCCGCTCAAAAAATTTATTTGCTTTACTTTTTTCTCCAGATGTCTACATTTATGTTCAACGTTAAACTACCCAAAGTTCTAATTACAAAACATAGTCACTGTTGTCTTTAGTGTTATCTTTTAAAAATATGTATTTAATATTATTTTGTTTAATTTGAAATACGCAGTATTATTTTACCACTTTTATGGCGATGCTTATATTTAAATAAATGCCTCATGTATTTGAGATTTTAAAAGTTACTTAAAAATAATTTTTTACAAAACGATTAATTTCTTCTATGCATTACAGATAGAAGGCACATGAGTGAAACTAGATTAAAAACAGATAATTCGTACCATCTCGGTTGTTTAGGATATATGTAAAAACTGTTTTTTTAAATCCCTTATATTAACTTCACCATCTTGTCTATCTCTCTATGTCGTGATCTCTTGGTCGGTCGGGCGAAAAGACAAAACTCAAAAGTGATCCACTTTCCTTGATGCAATCGAGATGAAATTTTGCACATAGGCTCGTGTCTCTTAAAAAATGCATTGCATCAAATTTTCAGATCTATTGAATGTAGGCTACCATAATTAAATTGATGCATTTTTATTTTATCTCTATTTAATTCAATGTAGCCGTCTGCTATTGTTCACCTCTACGTGCTGGAGTTCAGTCCAGCAATCTATGACCAACCCCCTCGGGTTTTACAGCAAGGGAGGAGATCAGTCAGTTTCAGTCTGTAAATGTTTGTCTCGCGTAGCGCATTATATTGAACATATCAATACTTTAAGTTGTGTCTCATATATAAGGGATTTATAGTCAAAAAATTGTTTTTACGGGTGGTTTAGTTTAAAAAACAGCACCTTCAGTGACCCTTTTGCAAGGCATTTAATTGGTAGGGACATGATCAATAATATCGCTCAACCCAACACTATAGCTTAGCAAATGTTAATATGATTTCTGCATTACTTAAGCCAAGCCTGCGAGGTAAACTTTAAGCCAAAATCTTGCGATTAATCGTGTCTTTAAAACTAATAAACCTTATTTGTCCTCTCTAATATACCATATTTGTCCCTCTAATTAACCATATTTGTCCCCTCTAATAAACCATATTTGTCCCCTCTAATATACCATATTTGTTCCCTCTAATAAACCATATTTGGCCCCTCTAATAAACCATATTTGTCCCCTCCCTTAAGCATTAATATTCACATCATGTTATCTAGCTAAATAAAAAAAAATCATATTCATACTGAAAAAAAACCTGCTAGACTTGAAACAGAATGGATGTTTTGAGTGCATTTTCTTGAAACAAGGGAATCAAATAAAAAACTATTTAACGGGTAGACAAATGATGCAATCTTACACACATAAAAAAAATATGAGGATATTGCTAGAATAATGCCAAGGCATTGTACGTGCTTTGGGTAATAACAGTAGAGTTGTCTATTGGTCCAGGTTTGTGTATGGAATAGCTGGCGCTTGTGCGTTTTGGTTATTTCTATGTCCGCTAATTATGCGCATCTAACAAGACTACGAGTATTTATCTTCTTAATCCATTCATATTTGTTTGATATGACGGCTTGTCACGGGTTTGTTTATTATAACATATCATCGGCTTTTGCATCAGAAAAGTATTGTCTTCATTAGAAAAAAATTATATTGCAAGCTGGTATGATTTTTTGATAAATCAGTCAACTTTACAAAGGCAAATAACAACATATATATATATATTATATATATATTTATATATATATAGTATATATATAGGGGTAATATGTACGGGTGTGTAAGAGTGTAGCTATAAATGGAACAATTATTTTATATTGGGTGGCAACTTTCTGACCTTTTGAAAGTACTTTTCATCATTAAGGGCAGGAGTAAAAAATATCGCCCAATACTGGGTGGCATTGCATATAGCTTAGCAACAGTTTATATCATTTTGCACAACTTAAACTAAATGAGCAAGGTAAATTTTAAGCCTAAACCTTCCGATTCAAGGTATTTCTTTAAATACCACTAAAACCCTATTGTAACTAGTTTGTGCTGCGGCGCCGTGGCGCCTGCGGCGCCACCTCTTTTTATGGCGCCTACGGCGCCCACCTTTTTCAAAAGCCCCTAAATGTCCTTTATGATAAATACGTTATATTATGAAATTCTTATATGTACACAATAGTATGTATTTTATATTTAATAAAAATTTAATTAATTTTATATGTCAAAAGCCCAGTAACTTATCTGTATGATAATACGAAATATTCTGAATGTACACAACGTAAAGTTTGTATATAATATAGATTGTGCTGCGGCGCCCCACTTTTATTTTAGGGCGCCTTACGGCACCCACTTTGTTCAAAAGCCCAACAACTTGTCTTGTATGATAGATACGTAATATTAAACTACCTTAAATGTACACAAAGTAATTTAAAATAGAGGTTATATTTTTACAGTGCTAATCACCACACGATTTTTAAACTAATTTTAGAAAGCAGCGCACCAAATTACTGCACATAAAAATAACTTTTGAGTCAATCAGCACTGCTTACAACACAAATTTTTAAAAAAGCAGAGTGATGTCCCTTAGCGTTACCGCTACATAATGAGCGTAAATTATATATAAACTAGTTTGTGCTGCGGCGCCGTGGCGCCTGCGGCTTTTCAAGGCGCCTTCGGCGCCCACCTCTTTCAAAGCCCACTAACTGTCCTTGTATGATAAATGCGTAATATTATAACTTTCTTAAATGTACACAAGTATTTTAATATAGTTTATTTTTAATGTTATTTTTTATGTCAAAAGCCCAAGTAACTTATCCTTGTATGATAAATACGAAATATTCCTGAAATGTACACAAAGTATGTATATAATATAGGTTGTGCTGCGGCGCCCACTTTTATTTAGGGGCCTACGGTGCCCATTTTTTCAAAAGCCCAACAAACTTGTCCTTGTATGATAGATACGTAATATTAAACTACCTTAAATGTACACAAGTAATTTAAAATTGAGGTTGTAGGGCGCCTACGGCGCCTACTTTTTTTTGTTTTTGGTCAAAAGCCCAAGTAACTTATCCTTGTATGATAAATACGAAATATTCCTGAAAATTAAACAAAGTATTTATATAATAATTTTTACAGTGCTAATCACCACACGATTTTTTAACTAATTTTAGAAAGCAGCGCACCAAATTACTGCACCAAAAAAATAACTATTTGAGTCAATCAGCACTGCTTACAACACAAAATTTTAAAAAAGCAGAGTGATGTCCCTCAGCGTTAGGCTACGATAATTGAGCGTAAATATATATATGACTAGTTTGTGCTGCGGCGCCGTGGCGCCTGCGGCGCCCCCTTTTTTTAAGGGCGCCTACGGCGCCCACCTTTTTCAAAAGCCCAACTAACTTGTCCTTGTATGATAAATACGTAATATTAAACTTTCTTAAATGTACAAAAGTATTTTATAATAGTTTTTTTATTTTATAATTTTTTTTTATGTCAAAAGCCCAAGTAACTTATCCTTGTATGATAAATACGAAATATTCCTGAAAATTAAACAAAGTATTTATATAATAATTTTTACAGTGCTAATCACCACACGATTTTTTAAACTAATTTTAGAAAGCAGCGCACCAAATTACTGCACCAAAAAATAACTATTTGAGTCAATCAGCACTGCTTACAACACAAAATTAAAAAAAAAGCAGAGTGATGTCCTCAGCGTTCCGCTACATAATTGAGCGTAAATATATATACTGTACTAGGTTGTGCTGCGGCGCCGTGGCGCCTGCGGCGCCCGCTTTTTTAAAGGCGCCCTACGGCGCCCACCTTTTTCAAAAGCCCAGCTAACTTGCCTTGTATGATAAATACTTAATATTAAACTTCCTGAAAGGTACACAAAGTATTTTATAATAGGGTCTGTAGGGCGCCTACGGCGCCCACTTCTTTTGTTGTCAAAAGCCCGTAAGTAACTTATCCTTGTTTGATAAATACGAAATATTAAACCTCCTGGAATGTACACAAAGTATTTTATGATTAACAATTCTCAAATCCTCTTTTTACATCGTTCCCTTTTCCAAAAATTAAAATATGAGCTAAAACAATGACGCAATATAATATCTTTTTACGGCGAGAAATGTTAGATAGCAGCGCACCAAATTACTGCACCAAAAATAACTCTTTATTGAACGGCCGCATTAAATTGTTCAATTATTAATAATAGTGTGGAGGGTGTTTAATGTTAATCTGGAAACCAAAATGATTATCCAATGTTTTTAAAAAAGCAGAGTGAAGTCCCTCAGCGTTCCGCTACATAATTTAGCGAAATATATAATGGACTAGTTTGTGCTGCGGCGCCGTGGCGCCTGCGGCGCCCACGTTTGTTAAGGGCGCCTACGGCGCCCACCTTTTTCAAAAGCCCAACTAACATCTCCTTGTATGATAAATACGTAATATTAATATTTCTTAAATGTACACAAAGTATTTTATAATATTTTTTTAATATTTTTTTTTATGTCAAAAGCCCAAGTAACTTATCCTTGTATGATTAAATACGAAATATTCCTGAAAATTAAACAAAGTATTTATATAATAATTTTTACAGTGCTAATCACCACACGATTTTTTAACTAATTTTAGATAGCAGCGCACCAAATTACTGCACCAAAAATAACTCTTATCGAAACGTCCGCATGAATTGTTCAATTTTTTAATTAATAAATAGTGTGGAGGGTGTTTAATGTTAATCTGGAAACCAAAATGATTATCCAATTTTTTTAAAAAAAGTAGAGTGATGTCCCTCAGCGTTCCGCTACATAATTGAGCGTAAATATTTATATGATGGTTTACTTTTATATGTATTGTGTAGGCGTTCTCACAATACAAACTTTCGTGTAATAAATCCTTGAAATACTGCTGTCTACAAAATAACTTTAATATGCACAATATATACAAAATTATAAATTTGAGGTTTCACAAACGTGGAGACATCAGCCACACAAATCTGCATTACTTTTTCAACTCCTTCGCGCCTTTCTACTCATGTGACGAATTTCTCCTTATCTCGTGATCATCACGTGACATTCACCCCCATGCTTTAAAAAAAACTGTTTATGAATTACAACATTTTTGGTCTTAATAAAATCAAATTAATCCACATGTATATTCAAATTTCAAATATTTATAATTATAATCAATCGACATTCATTGCCTTACACACAATATCTAGACATGGAAATCCTGCAGTAGAAAATCTGTAGGACTTCAACAGTCTACCTGTACTGTAAACATGAAACTGAAATTTTAACACAAATTTAATTTTGTGTAATTAAAATACTTTTAGCAATCAATATTCCTTTTCAAATCAAATTGGTCTTCAAATCAACACAACCAAAACAAAAGTCATGGACCTCACCAACCAACCAAATGATATTATACTTAATGACCAAACCATAGAGAAAGTAACCAACTTCACTTACTTAGGAAGCAAAATGTCATATGATGGAGATGCAACATCAGAGATAACGACTCGAATTGCGTTGGCGTCAAGGGCTTTTAACAAACTTAAAAATATTTGGAGATCAAAGACACTTAGCAAACATATAAAACTTAGACTTTTCAACTCTTGCGTAATCCCTGTACTAACATATGGATGTGAAAGCTGGAAATCCACTCAAGCTATAGAAAAGAAATTAGTTGCCTTCGAGAACAAATGCCTCCGAAAAATTTTGAATATAAAATGGAGTGATTTTAAATCAAATGAAACAATAAGAGAAGAAACCAACCAAGAATATGTGTCAACCTTTATAAAGAGAAGGCGTTGGAATTATATCGGTCATGTTCTTCGAATGGACGAGAGAAGACTACCACGGCAGGCCTTCATATGGACACCAAAAGGCAAAAGAAAACAAGGAAGACCAAAAGAAACCCTACGTAGAACAATCAAAAGAGAAAGCTCAACCATGGGTCTAAGAAATAATCAAGACCTAATACAATTGGCGACGGATCGTCGTAAATGGAAATCAATGACTTCTGCCCTATGTGCCGTCTTCGGCCCGAGAGGAACTAACTAACTAACTAACTAATCAATATTCCTAAAATTTAAAATTAAATATATTGTCCACTGGAATTCAAACACTGCTCCTTGTTTATTGTTCAGCGAATAAAAATACTAATATTACTACAGTCTCTGGTTTTATCATTTAGGAATTCACAGAATATATTTGTCATTCTACTTAATATGTCTGCAACCACATTGTCATTTCCTTTAACAAGTTTAATGTCAAATTTGTAGTCGTCTAATAGCATAGCAAAGTTCAAAGATAGTCATTCTTCAGCTGACGAGTATGAATTCAAACCGTTGTGCTTTCAATGCTTCTTTAGCCTATTAAATGTTCAATAATTCACCAACAACGACCACGGTTATTTCCATTCACAATATCAATTCCAGTATCTTGGATAAGTCGCTTAGCTTTTGAGATGGTATTCTTGCTTCCAGATAATTCAACATAATTTCTGCCAGTTGCGTCACTGTCACTAGATACCTTTATCCGAAAACCACTGTCTGTTTCTATGTCTTTGATTCTGTTTAATACACAACCAATTATTCTTCCGAATTCAGATGATTCCACACAAATGGTCTCAGACTCACCAGTACCATCTCTATCTCTGCTACCATGGCCTTCATCACTTTTACCATACACGGGATATTTTTGTTAATTTAACTTGTGCTTCATGTACTATAATCTCTGGATCTTTGTCCATCTTGATTCTCATTCTCATTTCATGAAATTCTTTTCTATAATCAATTTTTGACTCTCCGAAATGACATAGAAGTGCCTTTTTGACATTCTTATATATGTTTTTGTGTTCTTTGGTTATACTATTGTAAGTTTCAAATGCTTCTCCAGTTAGTTGAGTCATCAATTGTGCTGGCCAATCTTCTTTATCATAACCTTTCATGACCATTATGGATTCAAAATAATTTAGATAAACATCCATTTTTTCTTTCTGGCTTTTATATTTTATAACTTTGATAGTACTCTTCTGTGTTGACTTTCTATTTGTGTCATTACCAGGATTGTGGCCTCTACTCTCTAAATCAATTTGTAGTTTTAACTTGTCAATTTGAAGTTGTTCAAGTTCTCTTCTTGCAGCTCTTTCTTCTTTTTCAATTATTTGTTTTCGCCTCTCTTCTTCTTTGGCTATTTTTACTTTTTCTTCAACAAAGTCTTTCAATTCTTTTCCACTTAAGCCACATTCTTTAGCTATGGCAGTGAATTTTTCATAGTAATCCATGTTTAGTTTCTGGAAATATATGAGTCACTCAATTCAGCATTCAATGTAATTATTTATTTATTAAAGTATAAATCCTCCAAATGAAAAAAAATCTTTAAGTCATATGTTAAGTCCAAACAAGTGACACATCTAAACCATTAAATTTAATTTTGACAAACTGAGGCAACAAAGTATCCTCACAAAGGATCTTAAGTATACTATATATATACGCTACCTCAGGTTGAAAAAACACATCCGATGGTCCAAAGTTTTGAATAAAATAAGTCACTTAGTCAAATATTCCGATTTCAGAACTTTAGAGTAGTTTTTAGACACTTTAGTTCAATCAATAAATCCAAATTGCAATTATCACACTTTCCACACAATAAATGAATACAAATTACGTCCCTTGATTTATAATTAACACTGACACAGTTGTTAATAGTCCATAGCTTCTCAAGTTCAAGGTTTGTTTGTAGCTCTTTCTTTGAATCACTTATTAATAGCGTGTAGTGAGCTTGCTGACGTATATATTTTCCCCGTGTGTCACCGACAGTAGGCATTTACTGCGTGACCCCATTCCGTGCGTGTAGCTGCTATGTGGCAAGTCAAGCCGCCATTTTGAAAACTTCATGTATTAAATATTTCATTGAATTACAAAAGTTTATTCACTGCTGCTTAAGAACTTGAATATTCACAAATTTTAATGGTTCACAAAATTTCTTCTTTTAATGAATATTTCCCTTTTTAAATACACAATACTGGTCACTTCCACGAATACCTCTCCTTCTGTATCGTGTTCACTTTGACTTCTAACACAACTGTAAATGGTTTGCTTTTATATGTTTTCTTTAGGCGTTCTCACAATACAAACTTTCGTGCAATAAATCCTTGAAATACTGTTATCAACAAAATAACTTTAATATGCACAATATATACAAAATTATAACTTTGAGGTTTCACAAAGTGGACACATCAGCCACACAAATCTGCCATTACTTTTTCAACTCCTTTCGCATCCTTTCTACCCATGTGACCTCTCTGTCACTAATCTCGTGATTATCACGTAACGCCTATACACCTGACTTAAGCATCAAAATTTACATAATAAAATCTGGCTCATTAAAAAAAATATCCTAATCGTTTGACTAAGATCATGCTTAGACTGGAAATAGAAAGAATGTTTTGGAGAGAGTATCCCATAAAGAAAAGTAATCATAAGAACAGATATTTAAGAGCTAACGCATATTAAAACATTGATTGAAAAAGGTTAGATTTATAAAACGATGTATTCGTATGGTACAGGCTTCAGGTAACAACTGTACTGTTCTTTAAGATGTAAATACATTTAGTGTACAGAAATATCACAGGTATTACGACTTATATAACATGCATATGATCTAGCTTCAGATAGTGCGTGTTTTGTCAAAAATAACACTCTAACAACTCATATTGTGACAACATGTTATGATTTTATTACAGGAAATGAAGTCATAAAAAATAACATAATAATGGTTCATGGACGAAAGGGCCCCGGACAAAACGGAATGAATTTAATAGCCTTAACTCAATATGACACCGAGTCACAGTTGTTTGTTAAGAAGAAATAATATAACATCACAATAAATAATTTTACAATTTTACCACTTTCTTTCAAGGGTGAAAAAGTTGAAAAAAGCTTAAAGTACTAAAAAAAAATTTGTAATTTTTAGTTAAAAAATTGACATAACTTTCCTGGGGTCGTTTGCCAGATGATCAACCTCTGAACGTATTTTTTAAAGCAACATTGTTTTTATGTGATTATTCATGTGAACAAAATGTGTCTTTTAAACAAATAAACTATATTTTCAAGCCTGTCCTCGGCATCAATTTTCGCATAGATATTTTCTTGCTAAAAATATTCCATTCTTCTTAAACTAATTTCATGCTTAGACTATAAAATGTAATGGGTGTTTTGGAGAGATTTTCATAGCACCAAATGAATCGTATGGAATGATATTGTTTCGTTTTTATTATTCATGTGAAAAGAAATTATTATTTAGCCTTACCCCTTACAGTTTTGTAACTGTTAAGTACCTTTGTTATTCTGGTACAGTATAAAGAGAAAACATGCGTTATACCAGCAGAAAAACAAAAATTGATAGCTAATATTTAAATTCATCATACTTCCTATTTTATCAACCCATATATCGCGATTTTAATGAAGTGGTTTGATTTATCGCTATCAAAATTTCGTGATTTCTTTATGTTTATCTATAAATTTTAAGAGAAATTTGAGACTCCAAATCGAAATATAATTATTTTTATTGTGCATACCCTGTAGCATATCATGGGCATTGCGCTCATTACATAATTACTGCCAATAATTATAGTTATTTAAAAAAAGCTAAAAACCCCATAAGTAATGACGTCATCAATATACATATTTGTAATCTCTGTCACGTCTGTAATGTCTTACCGTGACGCTATGCGAGGTAACTCCCGATTTTAAAAAAAAATATATAGAAGTAAAAATGTTGCTTTCGCGATTAACAAAATGTGTTTCTCGCCATAAAATAATGTGACGTGACATCAAATTTGCACTTTTATTAATGTGTGATGGGAACGAAGCTAAAAGAGCCATGTTTTATTTGATGTGATTAATATTATTATGATTTTTTTTGTATTAAATGTCCGTTTTTGTGTATGTGTCCACGTCAATGTTACGTGTTTAATTATAAATTTAATTTTCTATATTAATATATAACATTCGTTTTTCAGTTGATGTAATTTAAAAGTGGTTGTCGTTTGGTTGTCAAGTTTCGATGCGTTTGGAACTACAAAGCCATTATTTATTACTGCAAATGAAATTTGCCAACTTATGCTTCAGTTTAGGGTTTGTTTTTCTTTTATACACTTTGAGATTGCATATTTGTATGTTTAAAAAAATAACATATTTGAAAATCGGACTCCTCCCCAAAATAGTTTTTTTATTGTTATTTACATGTAATATTTTAATGCGTCTTAGAATAATTTGGAATAATAAATCTTTGCTTTTAATATAGAACTGGAGGGGTTGCTGACTTGACAATAATGAAAACGTTTATTAGAATTCCTAAAACGTGTATATTAAATTTTATATACGATTAACTGTTGATAATTTAATATTTTCCTTTATCCAGTGATTAACATTACTTCAAATGTTTTATGCAAAATAAATCGTTCTTTGTTATTCATATTTGTAAATGGTTACAATTTTTTTATTTACATGATTTTGATAATGTAAATATAATAATGTATGTAACAATATGCGCATAAACTGACAAGTCATAATAGATATTGAAAAGGTGCTGACTTGACAATAATAAAAAAGTTTATGTGAATTACAACACGTTTATATTAAATTGTAAATATGATAAACAGTTGATAATTTAATCTTTTCTGTTATCCTGTGACAAACTTTGTTTACTACGTTTCATACAAAATGAATAGTTCTTTGTTATTAACATGTGTAAAAATTACATTTTTTTTGTTTACATGTTTTGGTAATGTTGTGCTAATAATGTATGGACAAATGGGCGAATAAACTGACAAGTCATAATCATCAATCAAGCTTAAACTGCTTCAAATCACAGATGTGCTTTATGTGGATCACATTACAGTCACATAATTTATTTTTACGCACTGTGCTGTATTATTGATGCAGTCATAATAGGTGCGCACTATTCAATGTCGCAAGTTAACGTCCGGCTGACTCCTCATTAATATTTTATACTTTGAACTTTAAACTTCTTTGCTGTAGTATCAACTTATGCTGTGTGTAATTCACTATGCATTTACTATTATCCCTATTATATCATTATTATTCATGCAAACTTATAAAACGCGAAGCCTAGGCTTGGAGGATTTCGCATAACACATATATTCCTATATATACTAAAAATATATACTCTGCTATGTCCGTTTGTAACGCTAGATTTTAGAAAGCATATCGCTAAAAAATAGCCTTGGAAATAACTAACAAAATAACCCCCAGAAAAACAGAAAAAACGCTCTTTTCTAACGTCCGCATAAAATTGTTCAATATGGAAAAGAGATTTAATTTTTCTCTCTTGGTCTTCAAATTTTCTGATTATTTACTATGCGGCTTTCAGGCAAAAGGGACAATTACAAAAACTGAAATAAATCCATTTTGAAAACTGTCGTAATTTTTTACAAATAAATAGTCAAATTTGAAAAAAAAAGAAAGAAAATGAAACCTTGTAGATTAATTTGTTATTTTAACTGAAATATTTTGTAATTAATTATTTATTAACCGTTATTATACGTTAACATATGCTATCCTAGTTTCTGTAATTTAAATTATGTAAGTGTGGTTATCGTCTTGGTGTTGTTTATTTTTAAATATAACATTTAGAGCTACAGAAAAATGTCGCATTATTCTATGTTGTAAAAAAATTACAATGGGAATTGTTTTTCCCGCTAACGATGCACCACAAAGCACCGCTAATGTATTTACGATGAAACTTGAGGTCTTATTTTAAACCAAACTTACTTTGGACGATTAATTAATAGAAATGTTTTCTTCAAATAATGTTAATTTATTTATAATGATACAATTGTATGACTCCTAATATTAAAGACTTGTGTTACTCAGTGTTTTCTGTGGACATAACATAAAGCATGTATAGACACATACAATTCGAACGACAAATTAGGTTTTTTAAATTGTATTTACATAGAATTTAAAAGAACTATATTATTATTGTAAGTACTTTCTCAGATATGCTTACCTGACTATCTAAGAACACAACGTCTTTACTCATTTGTTTTTGTGACAAGAACACCAGACAATTTTATCC